>VWZO01000914.1:368387-421228 GCA_013396975.1 Bucco capensis | reverse complement strand
AAGCCTGGCCCCATCCTCTTGGCACTCACCCTTTAAGTATTGATCAGCTCCCCCTCAGTCTGCTCTTCTCCAGGCTAACCAGCCCCAGCTCTCTCAGCCTCTCTGCAGAAGAGAGGTGCTCAAGTCCCCTCAGCATTTTCGTAGCCCTTCTCTGGCTCCTCTCCACAAGTTCCCTGTCCTTCTTGAACAGAGGAGCCCAGAACTGAACACACTACTCCAGCTGTGGCCTCCCCAGGGCAGAGCAGAGGGGAAGGAGAAGCTCCCTTGACCTGCTGGCCACACTCTTCTGGCAGCACCCCAGCATGCCATTAGCCTTCTTGGCCCCAAGGGCACATTGCTGCCTCATGGGCATCCTGCTGTCCTTGAGGCCTCCCAGGGCTTTTCCACTGAATCACCTGTGTCCTCCTGAGCTGAGCTGCCAACCCTTGCCCACCCATAATGTACCCGAGGGGCTGTGGGACAGGACCCTAAGGGCAGCAGGAGCAGCTCAGGGTGATCCTAGAGGACAACAAAGGATGGGACAAGCAGAGCTTGGCCAAAGGGAACCTGGTAGGGGCTCCCAGCTCCAGCAGCCACTGGTGCCTGTTCCTCCCCCTCCTCCCTGCTTAATTAGCTTNGGATGGGGAACCTCCTTCCAAGCTCCTGGGCAAGCCACATCCAGCACATCAGCCCTAGGTTGTGATACCATCCCTGGAACCCAGACTCACCATGCCTGGAATATAGTTTTCATCCCTAGAATATAGAGTTTTCATCCTTGGAACCCAGACTTACCATTCCTGGTACCCAGAGTTTTCATCCCTGGAACCATCTGCATTTTGCTGTCAGGATTTTCTTCTTTGATCTGTGTCCCCCATCGCTGGCATAGAGCTGGGAAATGCTGGACAACTTGGGAAAAGTCCCATGAGTGGGAGTCCAGGTGCTTGCTGCACAAAACAAGGAACCTAGGTGATCAAAAGGATAATAAAACAGCAATAAGAGGCAGCCTAGAGCCTGGATTAGATGTCAGAGAAGCTCTGGCACCAGGCATTCAATATCTCCATGTAATCTTTCCACTTAAACCAATGATTAAACAGATTTAGCAGATGATTAAACAAATAAAGATTAATGAAACAAGCAAAGCAATCAAAGCTTTTTGGAGGGGGAGGGGAATAAATGCTCAAAACAACAGGAGGACAAATTGTCTCACATTAACAGTGAGTGTGTGGCTTTTGGGTCACCTTCTGACTGCTCAGTTGCAATCCAAATATGTGCTTAAACCAGGATGGATCTGAGCAGCTAAAACACTATTGGGGATTTAATAATAATAGTAATAATAGCAGAATGTTGGGGTTGGAAGAGACCTCTGGAGGTCATCTAGTCCAACCTCCCTGCAAGAGCAAGAGAACCTAGAGCAGCTTGCACAGGATGTGTCCAGCTGGGTTTGGAATCTCTCCAGAGATGGAGACTCCAGCACCTCCCTGGGCAGCCTGGGCCAGTGCTCCACCACCCTCAAAGGAAAACAGTTCCTGCTCATGTTCAGATGGAAGTGCCTGGGTGCTAGTTCTTTCCCATTGCCTCTAGTCCTGTCCCTGGGCACCACAGAACAAAGCCTGGCCCCATCCTCTTGGCACTCGCCCTTTAAGTATTGATCAGCTCCCCCTCAGTCTGCTCTTCTCCAGGCTAACCAGCCCCAGCTCTCTCAGCCTCTCTGCAGAAGAGAGGTGCTCAAGTCCCCTCAGCATTTTCGTAGCCCTTCTCTGGCTCCTCTCCACAAGTTCCCTGTCCTTCTTGAACAGAGGAGCCCAGAACTGAACACACTACTCCAGCTGTGGCCTCCCCAGGGCAGAGCAGAGGGGAAGGAGAAGCTCCCTTGACCTGCTGGCCACACTCTTCTGGCAGCACCCCAGCATGCCATTAGCCTTCTTGGCCCCAAGGGCACATTGCTGCCTCATGGGCATCCTGCTGTCCTTGAGGCCTCCCAGGGCTTTTCCACTGAATCACCTGTGTCCTCCTGAGCTGAGCTGCCAACCCTTGCCCACCCATAATGTACCCGAGGGGCTGTGGGACAGGACCCTAAGGGCAGCAGGAGCAGCTCAGGGTGATCCTAGAGGACAACAAAGGATGGGACAAGCAGAGCTTGGCCAAAGGGAACCTGATAGGAGCTCCCAGCTCCAGCAGCCACTGGTGCCTGTCCCCCCTCCTCCCTGCTTAATTAGCTTGATGGGAACTCAAGGCTTTGCTTTCATCCCTTAGCAGCACTGGTGGGTTTTAGAGCTGCAAGTCTTTTCCTTTCATCAATTTTGCATAGGGGAAAGAAAATGTTTGCTCTAAATACTTTTGTTTTTAAAGCCCTTTTAAATTTTTGTGAAATGAAAATAACAAGGGAGAGAAGGGGAGGGGGAGAAGGAAACTTCTCCAGAGGAACTGTCAGGAGGCTACAGGCACCAAACAAACACAAGCAGAGCTCCACCAGCAGAGCTGTTCAGTAAGAGGGGAAGGAAACCAGGTGTTAATTGTGCAGGTTCCTCAGGCTGCAACACACATGGACCTCCACAGGTAGGGCCCATGCACATATAGCTGTGGGCTCTCTGCCAGGCTGTGGTCCCTGCTGAAATGCTGCCAGGGCTGTGGGCACAGGGATGTCCAGAGTTTGCCTTTCCATTTTGGATGATGCTTTGTACACAAAACAATTTGATTCAGCATAGAATCATAGATTAGTTTGGGTGGGAAGGGACATCTAAAGGTCATCTAGTCCAACTCCCCTGCACTCAGCAGGGACATCTGAAACTGGAGCAGGTTGCTCAGAGCCCCAAGTTCCAACCTGACCTGGAATTGTTCCAGGGATGGGACATCTGCCACCTCTCTGGCCAACCTGGGACAGGGTCTTATCACCATCATAATGAAACATTTCCTTCTCTCTAGTCTCAATCTCCTCTTTTAGTTTCAAACCATCACCTCTTGTCCTGTCACAACAGGTCCTGCTATAATGTCTCTCCCCATCATTCTTCTAGGCTCTTCAAGTACTGAAAGGCTGCAAGAAGGTCTTCCTGGAGCCTTCTCCAGGCTGAACAAGCCCAACTCTCTCAGCCTGGCCTCCCAGCAGAGAGCTTCCAGTCCTCACATCATTTCTGTGGCCTCCTCTGGCCCTGCTCCACCAGCTCCATGTCTGTGCTGTGCACTCCAGAGCTGGCCCCAGCACTGCAGCTGAGGTCTCCCCAGAGCAGAGCAGAGGCACAATCCCCTCCCTCAGCCTTTCCCAGGTTTCTGGTCCAAGCTGAGCCTTTGCCTCCACCACAGCTCCCTCAGCCAGTGCTGCTCACCTGTCCCTGCCTCCCACTGTCACTGGCTTCCTCCTCAAACACAGCAAGCATCACCTTTGTGCTCTGCAGGAATGGCCACCAAAGAGTCCTGGAGTCCTGTGAGCTCCTTGTGGTTGTCCTTCTCTTCTCTTCAGGTCAGCTTGAAGTACAAACTTGCCTGAAGTACAGATGTCTCTTTTCTCCTTCACCTGCAAGCTGGCAAAGGAGATGCCAGAAAGCCCCTGAGCATAGATGGTGGCCGTGGTGCTCAGCTCCTATAGACAGGGATGCGGTGGCCGTGGTGCTCAGCTCCTATAGACAGGGATGCGGTGGCCGTGGTGCTCAGCTCCTATAGACAGGGATGCGGTGGCCGTGGTGTTCAGCTCCTATAGACAGGGATGCGGTGGCCGTGGTGTTCAGCTCCTATAGACAGGGATGCGGTGGCTGTGGTGTTCAGCTCCTATAGACAGGGATGCAGCTGACAGAACTGGGGTTAGTTAGCCTGAAAAAACAAAGGAGGCTCAGGGGAGACCTCACTCTCTCCAACTTCCTGAAAGGAGGCTGGAGACAGGTGGGAGTTGGTCTCTTCTCTCAAGGAAAAAGTGATAGCACAAGGGGGAGGTTTAGGTTGAACATTAAGAGAACTTTGTTCACTAAAAGAGTGGTTAAGCACTAGCCCAGGCTGCCCAGGGCAGTGCTGGAGTCACCATTCCTGGAGTAGTTTCAAAGCCATGCAGATGTGATGCTGAAGGCCATGTTTCAGTAGTGACCTGACAGCGCTGGTTAGCTGCTAGACCCAATGACCTTAAAGACCTTTTCCAACCTGAACAATTCCATGACTCTATGAAACACCAAGCCAGTCATTGATGCTGCTCCCTGCAGCTCCCAACTCCATCATCCCTCATCTTGGGATATCCCCTGCAGCCCCTAGTGTGGCTTCAAACCCTGCAGCAGTGCCTCTCCACTTCAGCAGCAAGTGGAACTTTACACTTGGTAGCTGTAGGAGGAGAATCCAGCAAGTCCATGACATGAATTCCAAGTCTCCTTCCCCTAAGGAAAGGCTGGAGCCAACTCAGCATCCCTCCCCTCTCCCTCCCTTTTTTTTTTTTTTGGAGGCTCATTACTATATTGTGGATATTCTCCACTAAAGGGCATCTCTTTGAATGCATTTGCTTTTTTATTAATGTGTGCTAAGACAAGTCAAGCCTGATTATCATGAAGACAATTGCTGAATTCCCTCCTGGAGAAATCTCATCTAGACTGCGTAGGCGTTTTAATTTCAGAGACCCATTAATTGGCACAATTGCTTAAGCAGCTGCTTTCCGTGTCATTTTAGGACCACTTTATGAAAAACAGAGCTTAAAAAAAAAAGAAAAAGGAAAAAAGACCAGTATATGACAGGCCAGAGCTTTCCTCATGCTAACATAATTAATGCAAGGAGCTTCCTTTCAGCAGCCAAGCAACAAAAAGCCAAGCCGCTACCAAAAGAGGGGCTTGAGCAGCCAAAATCCCTCAAGAAACGAGGCAGGGAGAGGTGTTCAGCATCTTGCTGGTGCTACCACAACCACCTCCTTATCACAGAGCTTTCTGGGAAATCATAGAATAAGGAGAGGGGGAAGGACAAGGCATCCAGCAGCAAGGTAGCTCCTTGCAAGCCAAAGAGATGTGAGCACTGCTAAGAGGGTGTTATCCTGCTGGGGTGCTTCCATCTGCACCTCAGCCGGGATGGGGAGGAGTTGGGCTGTGGAAAGCACTCTCAGCAAGCAGGTAGGGGAAGCAAAGAATCCAGAGGACTCTGCTGCCTCATGGCTGAATCCACAAGCAAATGTGGATGCTGATATCAGCCCTCCCCTGGCAGAGCATTGAATCACACAAGTGGCTGAGTTAGAAGAGACTATAAAGATCACCGAGTCCAACCGTTAACCAGCATTGCCTGATCACCACTATACCGTGTCTCTCAGCACCACATCTCCTNCCTGCTGACCACACTCTTCTGGCTGCACCCCATGAGCACCCCTGGAGGTCCCCATCCCTTGGGTGCTCTCCCAGCTGCACACACACACACACACTTGCTCTCCATAGCAGAGCCCAGTTTCCAGAATTAGGTTAATTATTGAATTAGTAAGTAACAAATTCTTCATGCTGGCAGAAGTAGCCAGCCAAGACTTGTGTGCTAGTCCCTGCCACAGGCAAAAAAAAAAAATCCACATCCCCATTTCTTAATAAATAAATCCNCTGCCCCATGGCTGAATCCACAAGCAAATGTGGATGCTGATATCAGCCCTCCCCTGGCAGAGCATTGAATCACACAAGTGGCTGAGTTAGAAGAGACTATAAAGATCACCGAGTCCAACCGTTAACCAGCATTGCCTGATCACCACTACACCGTGTCTCTCAGCACCACATCTCCTGGTCTTTGAAACCTCTCCAGGGATGGTGACTCCACCACTGCCCTGGGCAGCCTGGGACAGGCCTTGACAACACTTTTTTTGAGGAGGGGAAGAAATTCTAACATCCATCTGCTCCCCATCCCAGGATGTCTCCCAGCAACCCCACCAGTGTCTTGAGGATGACAGGGTAGCACAGGGGTTGGTGGTCACATAGAATCCCAGAATGTTAGGGGTTGGAAGGGACCTCTGGAGATCATCTAGTCCAACCTCCCTGCCAGAGCAGGAGAACCTAGAGCAGCTTGCACAGGATGTGTCCAGTTGGGTTTGGAATCTCTCCAGAGATGGAGACTCCAGCACCTCCCTGGGCAGCCTGGGCCAGTGCTCCACCACCCTCAAAGGAAAACAGTTCCTGCTCATGTTCAGATGGAAGTGCCTGGGTGCTAGTTCTTTCCCATTGCCTCTAGTCCTGTCCCTGAGCACCACAGAACAAAGCCTGGCCCCATCCTCTTGGCACTCACCCTTTAAGTATTGATCAGATCCCCCTCAGTCTGCTCTTCTCCAGGCTAACCAGCCCCAGCTCTCTCAGCCTCTCTGCAGAAGAGAGGTGCTCAAGTCCCCTCAGCATTTTCGTAGCCCTTCTCTGGCTCCTCTCCACAAGTTCCCTGTGCTTCTTGAACAGAGGAGCCCAGAACTGAACACACTACTCCAGCTGTGGCCTCCCCAGGGCAGAGCAGAGGGGAAGGAGAAGCTCCCTTGACCTGCTGACCACACTCTTCTGGCTGCACCCCATGAGCACCCCTGGAGGTCCCCATCCCTTGGGTGCTCTCCCAGCTGCACACACACACACACACTTGCTCTCCATAGCAGAGCCCAGTTTCCAGAATTAGGTTAATTATTGAATTAGTAAGTAACAAATTCTTCATGCTGGCAGAAGTAGCCAGCCAAGACTTGTGTGCTAGTCCCTGCCACAGGCAAAAAAAAAAAATCCACATCCCCATTTCTTAATAAATAAATCCCTATTCATGCCCTAAATTATCAGCAGCATCCATTCGCCAACCCGCAGCAATCGCAGGGAACAATTACTTATTAATAAAGCAATAGCTAAATCTAATTACATCCCCATCAGCTCCTGCAAAGTCATAAAAACCACCCCTTGCCTTCCAGAGCTGAAGGGACCTCCTGACCTCCAATCAAAGTTGAAACCATCCATCAGCTTCCCAACATATCCTGCAATTACCAATCCCCCCTCCCGCTCGGCTCCCCTGGCAGAGAGGGTGTGGGGGGGTCACCCCATCCTTCTTGCCTTGGCTGGGAGCTGAGAAGAGAGCCTCAGAAATCTCATTATCCTGTTAACCATACATTTATCTGACAAGATAAAAGAGACTAGGTGACCAAGCTATCATTAAAGATTAATAGGGAGCATAAAAAATTCAGCTGCAACCAGCATTGCTGTTTAGGGCCTGTGATAGAGCCTGACAGGATTATTAATCAGGCAGCCAAAAAAGATTTAGGTCTCTGCTGCTTGGCTTTTTTTTTCCCTTTCAAGCCCCCAAATCCCTTCCCTAGCCCCGGGGAAGCTCAGGTCAGGGAGGACGATGGCTAATTGGTTCCGCGGGGCTGGGATGCTAACGACTAGGAGCAATTAGAAAGTCACCCAGCAGTCGAGGTGACACCAAGGCAAAGGGATCTGTTGCCACCGGAATGCTCCAGTCAGGAGCTGGGGCTGGCTCCCTGCTCTCTTTTCCCCACATTAGGCTATTAATAAATGGTTCAGATCAATGCCTGGATTAATTTGTCCGAGAGGGCGACATGGATTGCACAGCTCCCAGGGTGATAGTTCCTCTCATTCCCAATTCCATTGCAGCTCAACATGAAAGATTCCCAGGCAACACCTACATGGGAAGAAAGGAGATTTCCCTGGTTTTTAAGCCTTAAGTATTCTTTTTTATTCTGCTTTGCCTTTTTTTTTTTTGTTGTTGCTGCTTCTTTTTCCTCCTCTTTTGATCATAAATCAACGTCCTGCTGCTGCATTCCCAGGAAGCCAGGCAGGCTCCTCAGTGCTGTCCTTCGGATCTCCACCTGCCAGGAGGAAAAACCAACACATTAGGAAAGGTACTTCCAGAAATTCTATGTCTGTGTGGAGAGAGGTGGAGTCCAGACAGCTGCAGGGAGGGTTCCTGAGGTGCCAGAGGCTCTGCTGCTCCCCTCAGCCCCATCACCAGCATTGCTTCTCCTCCAAACACACAAATCATGGTTGGTTTGGGTGGGAGGGAGAGCAGAACTCCAGGAGTTTATCCTAGCTCTGAGGCCACATGTTTTCATGTCCAGGCTTAGGTTGGACATGAGGATGAATTTCTCCCCAAAAAGGGTTGTCAAGGCCTGGTTCAGGCTGCTCAAGGCAGTGATGGAGTCACCATCCCTGGAGGGGTTTCCAAGGCCATGGAGATGTAGTGCTGAGGGACATGGTTTAGTGGTGACCTGGTTAACAGTTGAACTTGATCAGCCCCTTCCAACCCAAACAATTCTGTGATTCCTATGCAGGACTCACCTCCTCCAGTAGGGAATCACCTCACTGAGCAAGAAGGCTGATGGGACCACCAGGGTAAGGCAGATACCTTCATCTCCTTCCTACCACCTCCCCTGACCCCAGTTCCCACCATGGGCTCTGGGCCACAGCTCCTTTGAGCAGCCTTGGTCACACACCCACACTGGAGCTCACCAGGGCTGGGATGGGAAGACTTTCAGGAGTTTTCCAACAGAATTGCTCCTTGCCTGCAAGATCAGACCATGCAGGAGAACAGGGAAGAAGCCTTTGATTTGCATAACCTTTTGCAATCCCAAGCTGAAGCTGTTGGCATCATCCTTGGAGCCAGGATGCTAAAAAGCCTCTGAGAAGCCTCCTGGTTTTGCATCCATCCAGGAACTGCTGCTGAAACCCAAAGAAATCAATTCCAGTTCTGCAGGAGTAAGGGGAAGCAGGAGCTGGTTAATCTCCATCAGCAGGAAGGTAGAACTTGCCTTCACAGCCTCTTTGAAGCTCACAGGAGAGAGATGAAAGAGAAATGCTAAAACCTTGCCTAAGGGAGCAGAAAGGGGCTGGTGGGGAAGCTGGCCATGAGGTCAAGATGGCACTTTGCTGGTGTCATGGTAGGGAGAGCAGGTCCCATCTTCTGGGATGAAAGGGAAAGCCCCAGCATGCTGCATGACCCCTGTGGTTCAGCCAGCAAAAGCCAAGGGTTCTTCCTGACTCTTGAGGCCACATGTCAATGAGATCAGAATTGCTCAGCAGCTTTGGGGCTAAAACCAGTGAGTCTTTGAAATGACATCTCAGATGTGGTAACAGCATGGGTCTGAAGGGTTTAGTGCATGGGGACTTCACCTCACAGAAGAACAAATCCAGATTGATAGAAAGTTCAAGCCATCTTGGAGGGCTCCAAACCACAAGGAAAGGGATCTACATTTCCAACATTCTCAGGGTTTTGTGGTATCCAAAGCCTGAGGGCTGGGCAGACTCATGACACAAATGAAAACCAGGTGCAGAAAGTTGCCAGCAGGTGGGCTTGGGGCTTCTCAAATGGAAGGTTTCATTCTGGAGATATCTACATGACTCTTGCTTAACATCTTCCACCACATCCCATGGAGACAACCTCAGTGTATCCCCTGATCTGAGGGGAAGTACAAGGTTGTGGCTGGCATGAACTCATTAACCTTTACCAGATGACCTTCTCCTTCAGCCTCACCACAGCAGTTCTGTAGCTGCTGCTGCTCTCCCTGAGGGCTCCACACATCTAGCAGAAGCTCTTTGTAGGGTGAAGGAAGGTTTGGAAGGAAAATCCATCTCTTTTTCTAGGGAGGAAGCTTCCAAAGCAGAAAGAAGATAACATCCAATTAATTATTTACTTCCATGAGCTCATGGAAAGCTTCACTGGGAGCTCCACCGAGCCCAGCAGGCTCTTGGTCTTTTATCTGTTGAGCAGGCTAGGATGGAAGAGGCTGGGGGGTGGGAAAAGAGCTTAATGACACTGTCTGTTGATCATCAATGCCAGAAAAAATGAATTGCTTCCCTGAACCTGAGAAAAAAAAATATCAAACTGCATAAATAAATCTATTTAAATTATTAATAAAGGAATTTACATTTGGAGCCTGAGCATGAGAAATTAATTTTCACTTCTTATGCTAAACTGGTCAGTGCAGCTGATGACTCAAGGAGGAAAAGATACAGAAAGGAAGGGGAAAAATGAAGGTAGAGAAAACAAAAAAAATAGATGCCAAGTGGAAATTCGTGGTTCTAAACAAACCCAGCTTCCAGCAGCTGTGAAGTCCAAGCAAGAGGAACAAGAAGGGTCTTGGAGCCTGAAGGTGTTTCAGGCATGATGGTCCCTCTGCATCTCTGATGGTTGCATCTCCATGGAGAACACCTAGAACCATGACAATTATTAATCATCACATTTAAGCAAAACCTCAGACTGAACATGCTTCCCAGAGAACAATGTCTGGCCTCTCCACCCTAGGCTGCTGGATGCTGATGTCCCCCTGCACCAAAGGCTCCCCATTGGAGACACTCTTGTGTCACACCAACACATCAAGGGAATTAACTAAAAATTGAATTACAGTGGAGGCAGGACAGAAATCCTCAGGATTTTTTGCCCTTGGGGAGTACTCACCCCAGAAATGACATCAGGAAGCAGGAAATGCCTTGGTGGCTGCCACAGATGGGAAACTTTCGGTGAAACCCCAAGGGTTTGGTGCACTTTCCCAATATCTCAGTGCTCCTCAGGACCCATGGGGCTTGGCTGCTGGTGGTTTTGCAGCCTCCTGGTGTCCCAGGGCACAGGAACCACATCAGCTTCTCCTTCTCTACTGCAGCCCTCATGCAGCTGGAGGCCTTGCAAACACTTCCCCTTTCTTCACAGCTTCTCTTTTGCAGACTAAACAACCTCATTTCTTTCTGTTTTCCCCTCACTGGTTTCCTTACTCACTCTCCCTCCCTCCTGGACCAGCTCTGAGCTATTCCCATCTTTCCTGGGATGCTGGAGCTGGAGTGGTACAAAAAACAATGTCAGAACCAAACTCCCTTTGATGGTAACTACCTCACCAGTGATGCTGGAGCAGGAGGACTTCAGCAGCAGGCAGGACTCAGGCTGAGGAACTCAGGAACTCTTGAATTGAGATGGAAGGCAAAATAGGGAGAGTCCTAGAGGAACAGAGCTGGGCTGCTGAGCTTCACAAGGCTCAGGTGCTCAACCTTCAGGAAGAGTGGAGACCCAAACCTCTCCTTATATGTACTAGTGGCTAATTAGGTGCTAAATAGCTTAATTATGTACCTGCTTTACTTGGCTCTTAGGCCTTATGTAAGAGACCCTAAGGCCCAAGCTTGATATCAAAGTTTCAAGGACTGAATATGACCTATATGGCATGGATATACCTTGTTTGGACTCAAACTAGGGCACCGAGTGGTACCCAAGTGATACCCAAGTGACACCCAAGTGACATCCATGGTACCCAAGTGATGTCCAAATGATACCTGTGGTACCCAAGTGATACCCAAGTGACACCCAAGTGACATCCATGGTACCCAAGTGATAACCAAGTGACATCCATGGTACCCAAGTGATGCCCAAGTGATGTCCAAATGATACCTATGGTACCCAAGTGATAACCAAGTGACACCCCCAGTACCCAAGTGACACCCCAGTGACATCCAAGCAGTAGGCCAGCCCCTGTGCTGTCAGGGGACACAGGCACTGTTGCCATGTCTCCAGCAGCATGACTGCAAACTCCCATCCCAGCTAGCACAGCCCTTGTTGTTGTTGTTGTTGTTGCTCCTGTTTTCTGCTGGGAACTGGCATCTCTGATAGATTGCATGTGAAAAACTCTCTCCTTCCAAAGCAATCTTTTCCCTCAGCTGCCCTTTCAGTGGAGCCTGTCTGCAGCCTCCTCCATGGGCTGCATTGTTATTTCATGGGATGAGACATTCCAGGAAAAGAAATAACATAAAAATAGACCTTTGGAGGGGGCTTTTGTTTTGCTTTTTCACAGCTCTCCCCACTCCCACTCCTCCCCCCCCCCCTACCCCCTCTCTAGTTCAACTCCTGTGAACACACTTGTCGAGTTGATTTGCTCACGCTGCCTCCTAAGCATCTCCCTGCACCAGAGACACTGCTCTTTTAAATTCAGCTTCTCAGAATTAGGAGAGGGGAGAAAAAAAAAACAACAGCCCAAACTTGGCTAAGCAACAATAGCAGGGGGGGAGGGAGGGGGAAAAAAATGAATAATCTCAGAACAGAAGTTGCATTATGTGATGTGGTTGCCATGTGGTTAAGTCTGAGAGAGGATCGTGCAAGAGCATTGTGGGGGAAATGATAAGAGAAGAAAGAAGCCTGAGGAGCACTATGGGGGTTGTAAGAAGAGGTTAGAATGGAAATCCAGTGACACCGTGGCCATGGCCTGACACCAAATGATCTGTGAGCATCCCTAAGAGTTGGGTGGGTGAGTTAGGAGGGAAGAGTCATCCCCTGCCTTGTCCCCTGCACTGGGCAGGCTCAATTTGGATCCCTCTGGCCATAGAATCACAGATTGGTTTGGGTTGAAGGGACCTCTGAAGGCCATCTAACCCAACCTGCAGCCAGCAGGGACATCTCAGGCTGCTCAGAGCCCCACACAACCTGACCTGAAATGGTTCCAGGGATGGGACATCTACCACCTCTCTGGGCAACCTGGGAGAATGTTATCCTTGTTCTCTGTGTTGGGCAGATTCCATCTGGGTACCTTTGGCCACATGGTTTCACAGTGCAGGGATTTAGGCTGAGGGATGCAACAGTGCATTCCTTTTGGCTACCAGCTCCAAAACCATCACCCAAAGTCATGGCTTACAGGACAAGACAGAGCCACAGCAAGACATTCAGGTGTCAGAGGTGTCGATATCTCAATTTCCATCCAAAAAATCTCCCTTTACATCATCAAGCAGGTTCCCCTTCCACAGGTCACCCACCAGTGCACACTGAAACTGCAGCAATGAGGGCAAGGTGCTGACCCCATCCCCTCCCCCAGCCAGGCTCCCACCCCACTGAGCCAGCCCCTTTGTGGGCTTTGCTCTGTAGAGGAAGATTCACCATCTCCACCAGCGTCAGGAAACAATTGGCCCCCTTGGGTTCATGGCTGAGCTACAGGAGTCATCTCCAGAGCATCACCTCTGGGGGAGGGGACTGGCTGCAGAGAGAAGCCACATTTCAGATCAAGGGAGGTTCAGATGGATTGGCAGAAGCACTTCTGAACTACAGACCCTCCCTAGTTTGTTCCCCAAGCTGCAGAAGCTAAGCTGGAGAACTGCTGTTGGGGCAAAAGCAACCCATCCTCTGACCCCATCCTCCTCTCACTTGGTGTGAACGTGTGAGTGGGAGGCAAGTCAGCCCAGTCAGCTGAGCTACAGGAAACTCAGAGAGGGTGAGGAAACACAGGCATCAGAGGGGGGGGAAAAAAGGGTAAATTCTGTGAAATTATATCAGCAATGTGCATTCTGCTTTGTTATTGCAACAGAACCTAGGTGCTGGCTCTTAGCCTGGGTGGTGTAAGCAAGGGGGGGGGGCAGCAAGAGACACAATGTGTCCTCTCGGGGTGGCAAGTGCCTGGTGCTGTGATTCACACAGGTCTCAGCCTGCTGCTGGCCTCAGCAGATTGCCTCAGCTCTGTAAAGCAAATTGGCTGTCCAAGGAAAGAGCAAGACCCTGCTTGAAGTGAGAATTCATCCTCATTAGCAACACAACCATCAACCAGGGGCTAGGCCTTTGTCCTTCTGAACCTGGCAGAGCTCTCCTGCTAAACGGGGTTAGGAGATACTGCAAGACAATGAGCAGACTCCTAGCTTTTTGCCATTATCAGCACCAAAGTCCTGGGTGAATCCTTCCCTGAGGTGAATAAGCCATAGGGCTGCAGGGAGCCAGCAGCTCAGGCAGTGAGATGCTAAAGGTTTCAGGTCACCACAACCATCACCCAGTCATGAGCCTGCCCACAGTGATAACAAAGTGAGGGACACAGAAGGAAGAGGACAGGACAGTGTTGTGACTTCCCTGGATGCTTTATTCCCAAGGCAGGAATGGTTTTGGGGTTCCCACTCCTAGCTACAGGCATCTCTGGGATGCTCTGGGGCCAGGAGGATGCTGCTGTCACCCAGCCAGGAGGCTGAGCAGCCTCTAGCACCCTCCAAGATCTGCAAAGGGGAAGACTCTGGGTTGAATTCAAGATGCCATGAAGAATTGGCAGAGCAGCCCCTGCCTTTGTCTCAGAGTAATTTAGCAGGCTTTAATGAGAATTCATTCACATTACCTTGTGAATAGCTGCTTTGATGGGAGACAAGAGGTGATGAACTAGTGGGAGCAGAGACAACTGGCACAGATACCACCATGCATCACTGCTCCTCCTTCCCCTGCCTGCCAGGGATGCTGCAAGGCACCTCCAAGGAAGGCTGGTGATGAACAGAGATGGGGAAGAGGGGAGGGAATGAGGAAATGGCACAATTTGGACCAGGACAGGTTCAGATTGGACATGAGGAACAATTTCTTTGCCAAAAGGTTTGTCAAGGCCTGGCCCAGGCTGCCCAGGGCAGTGCTGGAGTCACCATCCCTGCAGGAGTTGAAAAGCCCTGGAGATGTGATGCTGAGGGACATGGTTTAGTGGTGGTTAACAGCTGGACTCGATGATCTGAGAGAGCTTTTCTAACCAAAATGACTCCAGGGTTCTATAAAAGAGTAGGCACAGCTTTCTGCAGAGACAAACCCAAGCTCTAACTCCCTCAGGGCTGGAGGAAAGGTTAGGGAACTGTTGGGATATACCAGCCCACTGGTGACCCTGGCACTGTCACCATGCTCTGGGGGCAGGGGCTGGGCAGGCACCACATGGAACATCCCCAGAACCCCCATGGAGCATCCCCAGGACCCCCATGGATTATCCCCAGGACTCCCCCATCACAGAAGGCTTGGAAGCATCATTGCCACTAGAGCCACGAGGTTCTGGTGGCACCATTCCCACTGCTTCCCATCCACCCAGGCAGGACAGAGCCCCAGGACAGCTTTGCTTCAAGAGTGACTGAGTTCATACCATTAGAGGCAGCAGGATTCCAAACCCTAATTTGGCCTGATTAAAGCTTAATGATTCCAAGCTTCATGATTAAAGAAATGCCCCAATTTCCTCCTTCCAAACAGGCCTTGCTGCCAAAGCTCAGGTGGAGAGGACACGCATGGGGCTGCAGCTTGTAGAGACAACACAGGCAAGGGGGGAGAAAAAAACCCCAATAATCAGGATTTGAATGGCTTGGGCACAGAGAGAAGGATTCATGCAAAGAGATGAGCCTGTTAGCTAAGGAAAGGGAGGAATTAAAGGGTTTTAATGAGGATTTCAGGATGAATAACAACCTGGTAGAGCCTCAGGCAGAAGAGAATCACTGTGTGCAATCATTTGAAGGGCAGCAGAGGCCAAAGCTGGGGGAGGATGGGCTGCAGCTTCTGGTCCCTTCCATCACCCCCAGCCAGGGTCACAGCTCAGGGCAGGTCACAGAACCATAGGATGGCCTGATTTAGAAGGGACCCACAAGGATCATTGAGTCCAACTCTTGTCTAGGCACAGGACAACCCCAAAAACCACACCATGTGGCTAAGAGCACCGCTGAATACAACAAATTGTTTCCCAGCCAGCATTAAAACCTACTCAAACCCCTTGAGTTTTAGGCTGCCCTTTATCCCACATCACCCAAATCCCACTGTTTCCCAGGCTAAATGCATTTTGCCAACTGGAGCCAGGAAGGGAGTAAGAAGGGGCAGTGCTTTGTGGATTTCTTGCTTTCTCATCACTTGACATCAATACCCACCCTTAGGGAACCTACCAGCACCTTTCAGCTAGTTAACAACCTTATCAGGTCACCTCAAAGAAGAAGATCCTTTGAAATTACTTCTCCTGGCAGAAGGACTCACAAAGAGCAACCTCTCCAAAAGGTTAGAGCTGCAGCACTGGCATTTCAGCTGCTGGTTTCTTTAGACTCCTGCTTTACATGACAACAGGGGGGGAAAAAAGCTCTGGAGCTGAGAGCAATTCCCTTCCCCAGTCAGCAGGACACTGGCACTGGAATGCACAAATGAAAGCTCTGGCAGGCAGGAGCAGCAGAGATGGGAGATGCAGCCACCCATGCCAAAAAAAGGCACATTGAAAGGCACCATAAAGACATAATTTCCCTCTGTTTTCACAGGCAAATGAGAAGCCAAGCAGCTCTGGCACAGAGAGCAACGCTGGCTTCTGGAAGGGCTGAGCCAAATGTGTGGCTGAGCAAAGCCAGGTAAAGAAAAGCTCAGGCTTTGCACCTCCACCATGGTGCTCCAGGGCACTGAGTACCTCTCCATGTCCTCCCCCAGCATCATGATCCCATCTCCACCCAGGGCTGGGGACAGAGGGGTTCATCCCCAGCATCATGATCCCATCTCCACCCAGGGCTGGGGACAGAGGGGTTCATCCCCAGCATCATGATCGCATCTCCACCCAGGGCTGGGGACAGAGGGGTTCATCCCCAGCATCATGATCCCATCTCCACCCAGGGCTGGGGACAGAGGGATTCATCCCCAGCATCATGATCGCATCTCCACCCAGGGCTGGGGACAGAGGGATTCATCCCCAGCATCGTGATCCCATCTCCACCCAGGGCTGGGGACAGAGGGGTTCATCCCATCGTCCAAGCAGAGAGCAGATCTCTTGCTAATCCCCAGGCAAGAGGTTGGAGCCAGGTGGGTGCTGGTCTCTTCTCCCAAGGAACAATAGGAAACAACTTCAAGTTGCTCCAGGGAAGGTTTAGGTTGGACATGAGGAACAATTTCTTCCCCAAAAGGGTTGTCAAAGCCTGTCCCAGACTGCCCAAGACAGTTATGGAGTCCCCATCCCTGCAGAGGTTTCAAAGCCCTGGAGATGTGATGCTGAGGGACATGGTTTAGTGGTGACCTGCTAGTGCTGGTTAATGCTTGGACTTGATGATCTTGGAGGTCTTTTCCAACCTAAACAATTCTATGGCTCTGTGATGCAGGAGCATCCCACACATACTCACAAGAAGTTCACTGCTCTTTAGGAAGGAACCACTCCAAACCTACTAGAGCTCTGGAGTTACCTCCTGAAAAAAGGGGAATAAAAACCCCAAAATCATAATGAATACTGTGGCAAGAACCAGTGTGGCATCAGGGGACAACCCCTGCCAAGCTCCACCAGCTCAGGTGATGTTCCTGGGGAGCAGGGATGCAGCAGCAGCTCCTGCATGACCAGGAGAAGGATTTCCACCAGTGTAGGACCAAAAGCAGAGCTCAGTGAGAGGCAGGAGGTATATGTCCTCCTGTCTAACCTCTGCACTGAGCCTTTCAGCAGCAAACTTCTCATTGGAGATCATTGGGCAAAATAAAAATATTGTGAACTTAGGTTTCTAGAAGAATTTATCCCTTCTAGTTTCTTCTCTTGGTAGAAGCAGCTCAGTTTTTTATTTTGGGAGGAGGGGAAAAAAAAAGCCAAAGTTAACCCTTGAGATGAACTGAAGGAAACATTTCAGAATGGGGATTAAAAATGGGAAAAGGGGCAACTTTACAACTTGAACATATTTGCAGTGTTCCAGCCTCACTGCTGCAGCAGATCCTTCAGCAAAGCAGCTAATTAAAAAGTGGCTGCTGTGATGACAGACTAGATGAATAGTTTTTGAAGAGCAGCCAGTGCACCAACTGCTCCTTGTAGCCACCATGAAAGCTAATAATGTGGAAAATTCTTGCCAATTCTTTTAATTCATGAATATTTAAGCCTGTGGGGGGAAAAAAAAAAATCAAATCTGTCAGATTATAGCACTTTTTTTTTTCTGGTGATTTTCTGCTTAAGTACATTCATGGGCAAGTGCCAGTTGCTCAAGAAACTTCAGTGGAATGTGGAGACTTGGGATTGTTTGCATCACCAGAGACCTTTTCTCTCTCTCCTTCAGCTCTTTAACCCCTGCCAAGGCTGCAGGAGCCAAGAAGGGAGTTGCTGCTCCAGACCAAGGGGCATGGACACACTCACCTCCCAGATGATGCTCTGCTCCAGCTATCCCCTCACCTGCACTGTCCCTGGAGATAGGGGAGGGGATGAAGCTTCCAGGAAAACCCACACATGATTCTGGTTGAGGGTTCCTGGGTTCAGTTTTGGGCTTCTTGCTACAAGAAGGACATCAGGAGTGTGGCCAGAGAAAGGCAAGGAAGCTGCTGAAGGGTCTAGAGCACAAGTGTTGTGAGGAGCAGCTGAGGGAACTGGGGTTGGTTAGCCTGGAGAAGAGGAGGCTCAGGGGAGAGCTTCTCAATCTCTCCAGCTCCCTGACAGGAGGTTGGAGCCAGGTGGGGGTTGGTCTCTTCTCCTGAGGAACAAGTGACAGGACAAGAGGAAACAGCCTCAAGTTGCACCAGGGAAAGGTCAGGTTGGACATGAGGAACAATTTCTTCCCTCAAAGTGTTGTCCAGGCCTGGCCCAGGCTGCCCAGGGCAGTGCTGCAGTCACCATCCCTGCAGGGGTTGCAAAGCCCTGGAGATGTGGTGCTGAGGGACATGGTTTAGTGGTGACCTGGCAGTGCTGGCTAATGGTTGGACTTGATGATCTTGGAGGTCCTCTCCAATCTTAATGATTTTATGCTTCTGTGTCTTTGCTGAGAGAAAAACAAATAGTATTTCTTGGTTGTCGTGCTCTTGCAGGGAGGCTGGACTAGATGATCTCCAGAGGTCCCTTCTAACCCCTAACATTCTGTGTGACAGAAGCACAATTCCCTGGTGTCTCCTGGCAGGACTTTCCCCAAAGAGAGCAGAGGGGCCAGGGGAACCATGGACTTGTGTGCTCTCCACCATTAGCACTGTATAATTAGACAAATGAGGGGCTGGCAGCGGGAGGGTTAGGTCCCAGGGAAGGGCTGGGTGCTGGCAGGAGCTGTGGGCTCCTCTCCCAGCTGGCTCCAGTGATCCCCCAAAACAAGAGGCAGTCTGAAGGCTGGCAGCAGCGTTGCTGGCAGCGCCTCGGTGCTCTCCTCGCTGGTGGGCTGTGTGCTGCCACAGTGCCAGGTGACTCAGCTCACAGCTAGGGAGGGAAAAGACAACAAAACAACAAAACAAAAATAAATATTCCTGCTGGAAATGGAAGCAGCTTCTCTGCTTCTTCAAGAGGTGGAGGGTGATGCTTCCAGGGAGCACAGGGTCATCCTTGAGACTGCCGCAAGTGGGATGATCTTCTCCTTCATTTCCATTTTTCCCCACCAAACCTGCCTTTGTAAGAGTATCTGTGTGAGGAAGGAAGATGCTGAGGGCACTGGAGCAGCTGTGGCAGGAGGAAAGGATGAGAGCCCTGGGGCTGCTTAGCCTGGACAAGAGCAGAGCCAGAGGGGAGCTGCTCCATGCTGAGCAAGAGCTCAAGGGTGCAGGGGGCAAGAGGCTGGGGCCACACTCTGCTCAGTGGTGCCCAGGGCCAGGCCAAGGGGCAATGGGCACAAACTGGAAGCCAGGAGGTTCCATCTGAGCAGGAGGAGAAAGTTGTTTGTTGTGAGGGTGCAGAGCCCTGGCCCAGGCTGCCCAGAGAGCTTGTGGAGTGTCCTTGTGTGGAGAGATTCCAAAGGCACCTGGAGATGATCGTGGTCAAGCTGCTGTGGGTGACTGAATGATCTCCAGAGGTCCCTTCCAACCCCCACCATGCTGGGATTCTGTAAGCCAAGTGCTGTGGGTTTAGGTTGAGGCTTCTCTGTGTCTGCCTCTGGTGTCCTGTGGAGTCATCACCTCACATTTTTGGTGCCTCCTCCTCTCTCATCCCTTGCTGCATGGCCAAACCCCTTTGCCTGAGCTGCCAGCTGGCAGCAAAGCATAGGGTTGGGATGCTCTGCTCCTCACCACCAGCCATGGTCCTGCTCTTTAATCTCACACTGAGTCTGGCTGCCAGTAACCTTGGAAGGAAGTGGTTTGTGGAATGGTGGCAGCCATCAGCTGGTTCACAAGTGTGGCTATGGCTTGAGGTTTCTGCTCTGGGAAGCTGACTAATTTCCACCAGAAGCCAGGCCACAAGAGAAAAAAAAGCCATCCCAAGAAATCCCAGTGCCACTAACCTTTTGATATAGACCTCTGAGAGAGGCCAATGGGCTCGGTGACATGGGAGTGCTCTCAGTACCCTGCTTCCCCCCACCCAGCCTGCATCAAGGGGGGAACATGGAGAAGTCTCCTTAGGGATGTCCATGCTGGAATATCAAGTCCTTATTTCTCCTTGTTTGTCTTATAAAGTGTTTATTTCTCCTCCTCAGAGCAAACCTGAATGCTCAAACAATCCTTCCCCAGCCAGCAGGTGCTGCCTGTGGCCCTGGTCCTGTCTCTCATCTCATGGGATGGGGAAAACATGGAAGCTTTGCAGGTCTTGCCCAGCCCAAGGAGCTAAGCCTGAGTACACCCCAAATCCTCTCCCCTCTGGGTCTATGACAGAGCATGCAGAGGTCACTGGTCTTCCTTTTCAGGGCTGGTTTTCTTGAGGTGCTTTATTTTGTAGCTTGACAGTGTTATCTAGTGCCAGGGGAGGGATAAGTTGGATATTAGGACAATTTTTTTTCCCCAAAAAGGGTTGTGAAGGCCTGGCCCAGGCTGCCCAGGGCAGTGCTGCAGTCCCCATCCCTGCAGGGCTTTCAAAGCCCTGGAGATGTGGTGCTGAGGGACATGGTTTAGTGGTGACCTGGCAGTGCTGCTTAACAGTTGGACTCAATGATTTTGGAGGTATCAGGTCATTGCTCTCCCAATTCCTGAGCTGGAACCTGGAACCTCATCTTCTGGGGGCCCTGGGGAGGTGTTGAGTACCTCAGGAGGGTGAATAGGGCTAGTTTCAGGTCTCCCCATGAACCTCCTCTTCTCTAGGCTAACCAACCCCAACTCCCTCAGCTGCTCCTCAGAAGATTTGCACTCTAGACCCTTCCCCAGCTTCATTTGCCCTTCTTTGTCCTTCTCCTTGGAGACAGACAAAGGCCCTTACACCAGCTGCAGTCCCACTAATGTCTTCCCTTTGGTGCAATTCCATTTCTTGGGTGGCAGGATGCAATTTGTGTTTGGAGTTTGGCTTTCTAGTGCAACTCTTGGCTTGTCACTCTCAAGGCACAACATGCTCCTTAAATAGCAGGCTACATTTCTCCACCTAGCCTTCAGAAAAAAAACACAACATAACCTCCCTCTTTCCTCTGCCAAATGAAAGGACATGTTCCAGTCTTCTTTGTTGTTGCAACAAATTGGGTGGATACTGTCAGACTTCTGTATTCTGGGAATGCTTCCAGAGCCTCTCTTTGTGTGCAAGTCGGTTACCATGTAATTGTCAACTTAAATTGCAGTGTTGGATAACTCAGCTTGGGCTGGAAGGGAATCTGTCTCTCCTGCTACTCAGCTCCAGGGCAATGTGTTGGAGCTGGGGGTGGTGAGAAGGTTCTGCAGAGCCCAGGGTCTGCCCTAGGGCTCCTGCCCTGCCAGGGGGGCATTTATACAATCACAGATTGCATTGAATGGGATGGGACCTTCAAAAGTCATCTAGTCCAACCCCCCTGCAGTCAGCAGGGACATCTGCAACTAATTAGAGCAGGTTGCTCACAGCCCCAAACAACCTGACATGGAATAGTTCCAGGGATGGGACATTTACCACATCACTGGCCAACCTGGGACAGAATCCCAGAAGGTTAGGGGTTGGAAAGGACCTCTGGAGATCATCTAATCCAAATCCCTTACCAGAGCAGGTTAACCTAGAGCAGGTTGCACAGAATGGTGTCCAGGTGTCTCATTACCCTCAGTGTGAAACATTTCTTCCTTTTATCTAATCTCAATCTCCTCTTTTAGTTTCAAACCATCTCCTCTTGTCCTGTCACGACAGGTCCTGCTAGAAAGTCTCTCCCCATCTTTCTGATAGGCCCACATATGGTGGCACCTTCACTGAGAGCATCACTGCCCAGGCAGGAAGGACAGATCCTGCTCACCCCCAGGGCAGGTTAGCCCTGGCCCAGGCTGCCCAGGGAGGTGCTTGAGTCTCCATCTCTGGAGAGATTCCAAACCCAACTGGACCCCATCCTGTGCAAGCTGCTCTAGGTTCTCCTGCTCTGGCAGGGGGGGTTGGACTAGATGATCTCCAGAGGTCCCTTCCAGCCCCTAACATTCTGTGGTTCTGTGGTGCTGAGCTAAAGAGATTGCTTTTGATGTGATGGGAATGGTGCTCATCCTCTCCCTTCCCCTCCTCAAGTTGGCAGCTCCTTATGCTGTGTTTGTTTTAGCCTGAATCCCAATGACAATTAGAGCTGGAAAGGGTAGGTTAAGCTGTTTTTTACTTGGTTTTCTTTTTCACTTTGATTTCTACCTCCCCCAAATTCTTAATCCTGCTGAATATTTCATCTCTTGTAACTCCATCAATTGAAAGTCTCCCAGAGGGATGTGCAGGACCAGGACTATTAGAGCTGCTTTGCTTTAGCTAATGTTTCTTGACATTGAGCTGAGTTGGTTGGGCAATTCATTTCAGCATCTGCTTCAGCAAGAGCCACACGAGTGATTGGGAAGAAGAGGAAAACTGCAGGGCTTGATGAGAAAGCAGAGCACCTCTTGTTCCCACTTTGAGTCTTCTTCAATTATAGGCCCCAACTCCAACCCCTCATGTGGCCATGAGTTAAGAGATCCCACTGCCAGGGGAGGAAACTTCCCTCTTGAAAGTGGTCAGTGTGGGGGTTACCTGGCTCCTGCTGGCCTCGTGCTGGGACAGCCAGGCTGGAGATGTGTTGAAAGGGGTTTGCTGGGATGCAGAGAGGTAATGGTGGAAGATCCCATCATTCCAGCATGGTGAGGGTTGGAAGGAATCTCTGGGGACAATACAGTCCAACCCCCCTGCTCCAGCAGGCTCACCCACAGCAGCTTGCCCAGCATCACCTCCAGCTGCCTTTGGAATCTCTCCACACAAGGAGACTCCACAAGCTCTCTGGGCAGCCTGGGCCAGGGCTCTGCACCCTCACAACAAACAACTTTCTCCTCCTGCTCAGATGGAACCTGCTGGGTTCCAGTTTGTGCCCATTGCCCCTTGGCCTGGCCCTGGGCACCACTGAGCGGAGTGTGGCCCCAGCCTCTTGCCCCCTGCACCCTTGAGCTCTTGCTCAGCATGGAGCAGCTCCCCTCTGGCTCTGCTCTTCTCCAGGCTCAGCAGCCCCAGGGCTCTCAGCCTGGTCTATGTGCTCCTGACCAAGAGCCCCAAAGTGTCTGCAGCCTGGATGAAAAGAGCTCTCACTGGAGTGCCAGCAACCAGCTCCAAGTGCCTCTGCCAAGGGAGCTGCAGTGGCATATGTTTGCTCTCAGAGCAAGGTTACACTCTTGACTCATTAGAAGTTTCTCTCCTCTTTGTAGGGCATATGCAGAAGAACCTGGTGCCAAGCTGGCAACACTCATGGTGGAGCAGTGAGGGCTCAGAAAGGCTCTGGAGGAAGTTTTGCTCTTTGCACTTCTGTCCTCAATTATTTTGGTTTGAAAGCTGCACAAAGCCAGCCCTCAATGAGTACTGGTCTTAGGGAGCCCTGCATGGGGATGGTGGGATGGCATCCACCACCCTGAGGGGCTAAGCCTCCTCCCTGAGACCTCTCCCAGCTTATTCCTGAAGGAGCAAGGTGTTTTCTCAGGAACCAGGCCCTGAGAAGGGTGGGATGGGGATAGAGGAAAGTCTCAGTAATGATGTGAGGGCTGGAAGCTCTCTGCTGTGAGGCCAGGTTGAGAGAGTTGGGGTTGGTCAGCCAGGAGAAGAGAAGGCTCCAGGGAGACCTTCTGGCAGCCTTTCAGTACTGAGAAGATGGGGAGAGACTTTTGAGCAGGACCTGCTGGGACTGGACAAGAGATGAAAGCTTGAAACTGAAAGAGGAGATTGAGACTGGATAGAGGAAGGCATTTTTTGATGCTGAGGGTGGTGAGAACATGGCCCAGGCTGCCCAGAGAGGTGGGAGATGTCCCATCCCTGGAACCATTCCAGGTCAGGTTGTTTGGTGCTCTGAGCAACCTGTTCTAGTTGCAGATGTCCCTGCAGAGGGCTTGGACTAGATAACCTTCAGAGGTCCCTTCTCAACCCAAACTAGTCTGTGGTTCTATGATAAGAAGCCAGCAGCCCCCTGGGAGCAGGGTGCAGGTATCTGAGGTGCCTGGTGCTGGGAGCAGCCTGCCAGCCCTGATGGCTGAGGAACTAACTGCCTTAGCCCCAAGTAATTGAGCACATTCCTCCATAATGGCTCTGGTGGTTTTGCAGGATCTGTGGCCCACACTAATGGCTCATTGCTGAACCATAAGTGGTTGTGTTATACTTTGGATTTATTGGAGGCCAAGGGATTAATTTCCTGGAATATATATGGTGGTGATGTTGAGGTTAAATTAAGCTCTCATTCAACAGGATTCTTTTTATTAGATTGAATTTGTAACCCCCTATTTTTTTTCTCTCGAGCCATTTTACAGCTCTTCCTCCCCCTCCCATTAAAGGCTCAGTGTCATGTTTCCAGGAAGAATCTTATTTCATACAGACCAAGAGCATTTCTCAGGGTAACCTCTCACAGTTCCTCACCCTTCTGCTGACTGGAACCTGGGCTGCTGCTACACAGCAAGGTCTTAAATCCTATCTCTTTAGGAAGTAAAGATGTTGATGGGAAAGCAACAGAGAGCTGTTGCCAGAGCTGGATTCCACCCCTTCGCTCCTCCTTCCCCACATGCCCACCCCTTTCAATCTGCTGGAGCTCAAAGCCTTCAGTGGTTGTTCAGCCTGGAGAAGAGAAGGCTCCAGGGAGACCTTCTGGGAGCCTTTCAGTACTGAGAAGATGGGGAGAGACTTTGGAGCAGGACCTGTTGGGAGTGGACAAGGGGTGATGGTTTGAAACTAAAAGAGGAGATTGAGACTAGAGAGAAGGAAGAAATGTTTTACACTGAGGGTGGTGACACCCTGTCTATGTTGCCCAGAGAGGTGGGAGATGTCCCATGCCTGGAACCATTCCAGGTCAGGTTGGACCTCAGGGCTCTGAGCAACATTCTCAAGTTGTGGATGTTTCTGATAAGTGCAGGGGATTGGACTAGATGACCTTTGAAGGTCCCTTCCCACCCTAAGCACTCTGTGATTCCATGCTTCTCTAACCCCCAGCCCTGCATGCCTGCAGGCTTGTGCAGCACCAGCCCCAACACCAGGCACTAGCCAGCCCCATGCAGCACGAACTTCCCAGCGCTGAGCCGCTCTGCTCCCGGCAGCTCCTCACCCCGAGCTGTCAGCTCCTGTCTACTCTGGGGATGTTCTCTCTTTTTTTTTTTCCTCCCTTTTCCCCCTCCAGAAGTGCTGATGGACAAGTTGAGTAACCATATCTGCTTGTTACAGGCCATCTTGAGGCTGATTGCAGAGGTCAGGACTCAACTGGAAAGACCTCAGCGGGTTGCTGACTGGCATCCAACGGTCCTGATAAGATAAAAACAACTGATGACAGCAGGGAAGTGAAACAGTCATCTCAGCACTTGGATTAGTGCCTGGCAAAGAGGAAGAGCTGGTGGGGAGGGGAAAAAAGGGATGGGGGTGGAATATGGATGAGAATAGAAGCTCTGGAAAAAGCTATCAGGAGGCAGCAGATTTGGGTGTTAAATATTTATGAATTAGCAGCACTTGTCGCGTTCCTCTCCGAGCTGTGAGCTCCCAGGATGGGGCACACGTGTGGCTGTGAAGGCCTCCTGGGGAAAAAGGGGTGCTGGTGGGAAGGGCAAAGGCATGGAGGAGTGATGGGAAGAGCAAAGGCGTGGAGGAGGAGCAGTGGGAAGAGCAAAGGCATGGAAGGGTGGCGGGAAGAGCAAGGACAGGGAAGGACGGTGGTGGGAAGAGCAAAGGCATGGAGGGGTGGTAGGAAGAGTAAAGGCATGGAGAAATGGTAGGAAGAGTAAAGGCACGGAGAGGTTGAGGTGGGAAGAGCAAGGGCATGGAGGAGTGATGGTGAGAAGAGCAAGAGCATGGAAGAGTGGTGGGAGCAGGAGGTAAAGTGACCACCTCTAGTGGTGCCAAAACTGGTGACAGTGCAGGATACATCCAGAGGAGCAGGGGAAGGAGAACAGTCACTTTTATGGCACCTCAGTTATTATTCAGAGTATTCTGCTGAAGAGCAGTGGAGTAATTAAATTCTAATTGCTTATTACTCAGCTGAAGTGACATTGTCAGTGGCTGAAGGTCTGGGATAAGGAGAGGAAGGGGAGATCTTGGCTTTTCTGCTGTGCTTCAGCTTCACCTCCAACCTGCTGCAGATGTCTGTGTCTGGTTGTGCCAAGTCCTGCACGTGGTCACAACAACCCCATGAAGGCTCCAGGCTTGGGGTAGAGTGGTTGGAAAGCTGTCCAACAGAGAAGAACCTGGGGGTATTTATCAACAGCCGCTGAAGCTGAGCCAGCAGTGTGCCCAGGTGGCCAAGAAGGACAACAGCATCTTGCCTTAGATGAGCACTAGTGTGGCAGCAGGACTAGGGCAGGGATTGTCCTCCTGGACTGGGCACTGGGGAGGCCACACCTGGAATCCTGGGGTCAGTTTTGGGCCTCTTACTCCAAGAAAGACATTGAGGTGCTGGAGTGTGTCCAGAGGAAGATGGTGAAGGGTCTGGAGAGCTTGTGAAGAGTGGCTGAGGGAACTGGAGTTGTTTAGTCTGGAGAAGAGGAGGCTTAGGGGAGACCTTCTTGCTCTCTACCACTTCCTGAAAGGAGCTTGGAGCAAGGTGGGGGTTAGTCTCTTCTCCCAAGGAGCCCAGAAGACCATTGGCCTTCTTGGCCACAAGGGCACATTGCTTCCTCATGGTGAATGTGTCCAGCAGGACTCTAAGGTCCTTCTCCACAGAGCTGCTTTCCAGAAGCAGCCCTGGGGACCCAGCCAGGACACGAGTCTATTTCAGCACCCAGATGAGTTTCTCCAAATGACTCAACAGAAACCAGTTCTACCTTCACAAGCCCTAGAGCAGCTGCAGACCAGCTCCTATCCCACGCTGTGGGGTCCTGGAGGTATGGAGCACCCCATCTCCCCCTGTCCCTAAGCTCAGTGTCCAGCAGCTGGCAGCAGAGAAGAGAATGATCTGCTGCTCCCACAGGACAGCATCACCATGGGTCACTCAGACCTCACCTGCAGCCCCAGGAGCATCACTGTCTGCTGGGGCCACTGCCAGCTGCCTGACCACAGAGATTTGTTTGCTTCAGAGAGGATCTCAGCTTGAGAATGAGGGGGAAAGACCTTTAAAAGAAAAAAAAGGCAGAGAAAGAAACCACAGCCACATCCTGCCTTAAACTGACACTCAGGATGTGTTATTTGCTGATGAGGCTGCTCGGGGAGCAGGGCTGGGGGCAGGAGATCTCCTCCCCTTGCCAAGTAACATTTCAGATATGAGTCAGTCAACTGAAGCCACAAATCCATTTGCTTATGAGCACCAAGCCACAACAACCCATGCTGCTTCTTAAGATCACATGTGCCATCACCTGTCTGAGGCTTCAGACTGCTGCAATAGAAGGAACTGGGGTTGGTTAGCCTGGAGTAGAGGAGGCTCAGGGGAGACATTCTCTCTCTAACTCCTTGAAAGGAGGTTGGAGCCAGGTGAGGGTCGGTCTCTTCTCCCAAGGGACAAGCAACAGGACAAGAAGAAACAGCCTTAAGTTGTACCAAGGGAGGTTTAGGTTGGACACGAGGAACAATTTCTTACCCCAAAGGGTTGTCAAGGCCTGGCCCAGGCTGCCCAGGGCAGTGCTGGAGTCCCCATCCCTGCAGGGGTTTCAAAGCCCTGGAGATGTGGTGCTGAGGGACATGGTTTAGTGGTGACCTGGCAGTGTTGGGTTAACAGTTGGACTGGATGTCCTTCAAGATGTCTTCCAACCTAAATGAACTTATGAAGGTATGATTCCATGATTCTTTGGTCCATCACCACAGAACAATGTCGCCGTGGAGCATCAGCCATGCTCCATCCCTGGCAGTGGATCTCACCTGCACCCTGGAGCAGAGCCATGCCATGGCCCTGCAGCTCCCAGCAGCCAGCAGGAAGGTGCTGCCACCCTCAGGGAGCAGAGTGGGACCCTTCAGCCATCAGGATGGGGCTGGGTGGGGTGGAAGCAGGGAGCAGGTAAGCCTCCTGGTATGCAGTATTGTGCAAACAGAGTGCTCTTCCCTCATGGGTTCATCAACACTCAATGTGGGTGGCTTGTGACTCATGAGCTGGAGAGCACTACAGGTGCTGGGAGCATGGAGAAATCCAGGAATTCAGCACTGGAAGTGGGAAAGACAATCCTAAGCAACCAGAGGCTGCAAGCATGAGCTTGGCTCAGGATCCCATGGGAAGTGCTGAGCACCTTGGGAAGGGTACTGGAGACTCCCTTAAACACCTAGGTGATGGCATATGGCTGTTGAAGCACACATCCACCCTGGGCCACCCCTCAGCCCCCAGCAGATGATGCCACAGGCTGTATGAGTGGTGCCAGGAAGGCTGCCAGGGCACTGCAGAGTGACTTCCTGAGGGCAGTTCATGGGACAACACAACCACTTCATCACCACTTCCAAACCACACCTGCTGCAAACAGCTCCTCACCAGGGGCAGGTTTGGTGGCTTTGCCCCAAGCTCTCACTCCCAGGAGACCTCCCTGCAGCCAGATAGAGCTGGGTGGCCCTGGAGAGGGTCTGGGTGCCTTTGAGCATTATCAAGTCCAGCAGTTAACCAGCACTGCCAGGTCACTACTAAAACATGGCTCTTAATACCATATCTCCATGGTTTTTGAACCTCTCCAGGGATGGTGACTCCACCACCACTGCCCTGGGCAGCCTGGGCCAGGCCTTGACAACCTTTTCCAGGAAGAAATTGTTCCTCATGTCCAACCTGACCCACCCCTGATGCAACTTCAGACTGTTTCCTCTTGTCCTATTGCTTGCTCCTTGTGCAAGGAGATCAACCCTCACCTGGATCCAACCTCCTGTCAGGGAGCTGGAGTTGTAGACATTCCAGATCTGAGCACTGGCAATAGCTCTTGCTCAGCATGGAGCAGCTCCCCTCTGGCTCTGCTCTGCTCCAGGCTAAGCAGCCCCAGGGCTCTCAGCCTTTCCTCCTGCCACAGATGCTCCAGTGCCCTCAGCATCTTCCTAGCCTCTGCTGGACTCTCTCCAGTAGTTCCTTGTCTCTCTTCAACTGGGGAGCCCAGAACTGGACTCAGAACTCCAGATGTGGCCTGACAAGGAGAAAGCAGAGGTGGAGAAGAACCTCCCTCAACCTACGGGTCACATTTTCCTTCATGGACCCCAGGAGACAATTAGTCTTCCTGGCCAGAAGCTCCCACCCAGCCTTTCCACCCAGAGCAGTGACAGCAGAGATCTCCCTGCACAGAGCAAGAGCAAACTAAAGCCACTGCAAAGAGACCTCCAGGGCACCAATACTCACCACCCATTCCTTTTCTTCTTACAGCAGCTCTGCATGGAGTTTCTCTGGCATAACTTTCTCATCTCCCTGGTCAAGATTTTGCTGCTGGCTGTAGGTACTACACATCCTGTGCCCAGAGCTGGCTCAACAGCAGCATCGCTCGGGAGGGCAGTGCTGGCATCCATCAACAGCAACACTGCCCCAGAAGGAACCAGCAGCCTCCCTTTCTCTGTGTTAACCTTTTTAGCTCCTTTATTAAAGCAAACTCAACAGTTTAGACTATTCCCTTCCTCCCCCACCCCTTTCTCCTGCGTGGTTCTCAGTGTAATCTGCCTTGAATATTGGATGTGGAATCCCCTGCGAATGCCAGGAGTGGTTGTTTTTTTTTCCAGGCGCTGGAGGAGAACTCTCTTGCAAAGAAGAAGTGGTAATGAGCACCCCTGAGTACCCTTCTGAGTTTCACAACTGCCTGTGTTTAAAAAAAATGAGGAGAAATTGGGCAAGTGCTTCTCATCTGGGAGAGAAGCAGCCTCTCGCTCCCAGCAACGCTCTCGCCTCCTTTACCAGTAGCTCGCTGCAGTTGAGCAACACACTTGTTTATTCCAATTGAAGCTGACACCAGCAGCAAGTCCAGCCCAACCAAGATGAGCTCATGGGTGTCCTGTTTTATTTCCAGCTCAGATGAACAACAGCTCTTTAATTTCTAATGGCCCATTCTGGGGTTTGCAGACACCATCACCATGGGGCTCTCTCTATATGTCCTCTCCTGGAGCCAGCCTGCCACCAGCATCACCATCCTGCTCCTTGGTGCCAGAGCTCTCATCCCAATGAACTCCCAGGAAGCTTTTCATCACTTTGTTTTTTTTTTCCCTCATACCCTGGTCTCTGAATTTAACAGGGCAGGCACCATTCCTTCTCCTTTTCAAAGGGAAAATATTCCCTTTCATTTCTAGCCCTCCCCTGTACATCACCATCCAGCGCAAAGCTCACACAGCGACCTGCTCAGAATAAACACCTTTGAGAAGTCCTGCAGGCATCTCTCCTCATCTTAACTTAAAGGAGGAGCTGTGCCCCCAGAGCATGCCTCCATAGGGTGTCCAGCCAGGCTCTCATAGAATCATTTCTTTAAGAGCAGAGTCCAACTGTTAACCCAACACTGCCAGGTCACCACTAACCCATGTTCCTCAGCATCACATCTCCAGGGCTTTGAAACCCCTCCAGGGATGGTGACTCCACCACTGCCCTGGGCAGCCTGGGACAGGCCTTGACAACCCTTTTGGCAAAGAAATTGTTCCTCATGTCCAACCTAAACCTCTCCTGGCAACAACTTGATGCTGTTTCCTCTCCCCGTAGCTCAGATCCTCCAGGAGCGCTGGGGTCCTGCTGCACCAGGAAGCCTGCTGGAAAGGGCTGAGCAGCAGATGCTTTTCATGGCTCATTCACAGGGACAATTGCAAACTAGCCACAAAGAAGGAGGAGAGGCAAATCCATAGGACAAATGAGGCCTTGCTGGTGCCCTGCCAAAGCCTTCTCCCTCCCCATGCTGCCTGCAGGAAGAGCTGGAGCCAGGGCTTGCTGCTTGGCAGGGAGGAGGCTTTGCTGCCTGCACGGCTGGTCAGCCAAGCCCAGCAGCTAGCCCTGGGAGCACTCAGGGTCCCTCTGGGAGATAGAAGGGTTTGATTATTTTTACAAGGCTTAACAAGTTGATTAGTGCAGCTTGGGTAGGGCTGGGAGGTCTCCTGCAGCTGCTGGGGCTTTGTGCCTGAATGCTCCAGGCAACTTCTCCTTCCTGTGTCTCTGGGGAGGCCATACACAAGCCCTCACCCCTGCAAGATCTACAAGCCCCAACCCAACAGTGGGATTATCTGCCTATTCCTGCCCAACCCATGGCTGCTGCTGGGCAAAGGCTGTCTGCAGGCAACTGGCTGCTAGGAGGAAGCACCCACAGCTTCCCAGGCCCTCTGCAAGGGCTACCACAGACAGGCCACAGGGTCAGCATTTGGCCCAGGAGCTTGCAGCACCTCATAAATTTCTGTGCAAGGGGTTGACCTGGAGGAAAATAGCTCTGAAAGAGGGACCTGGGAGTGCTGGTGGACAAAAAGCTCACCATGAGCCAGCAATATGCTCTTGTGGCCAAGAAGGCTAATGGTCTCCTGGGGTGCATGAAGAACAGTGTGAGCAGCAGGTCCAGAGAGCTTCTCCTCCCCCCTCTCCTCTGCCCTAGCCAGGCCACAGCCCGAGTCCTGGGTCCAGATCTGGGCTCCCCAGTTGAAGAGAGATAAGGAACTACTGGAGAGAATACAGCAGAGGCTAGGAAGATGCTAAACCAGGACAAATGGACCAGATGATCCTCAGAGGTCCCCTTCCACCCCACACCATGCTGGGAGATTCTGTGAGGAGCTCCTGACCCCCATCTGATGCCCAGCACAGAGGCAGGACTCTCTGCCAGCAGCCTCCCTCCTTGCTCCATGAACCTGGGCTGCTTGGAAGGTGCAACAGGAAAGATCAGCCAAGTTCTCAGATGAACCAGCACGTTGTAGCAACCTGGGAAATGGATTTGACTTCCCCCTGGGCTGTGCTGCAGCAGGATCAGAGAACACTATTAAAATGGTGTCATGTTGCCCATCAATAATAAATGACCAGAATAAATTCACTGCTCCCTGCTTAATAACCCTCCTGGCTTCCCATTTAAATATCTGCAAAGAAATGGGTCCTCCTTCAAAGAGCCCTTCACAGGAGGACATGGGCTGCATTTGCAGGGAGACAGCCCAAATTTTAATGGGAATGTGGTTTCCTCCTGGCCATAGGACCAAGCTGCAGCAGAGGGAGTAAGAGAAGCTTGGGAGAGATGAAATAAATTCAGTATCAGTGATGTGCTCCTGTTTACAGCCTAAGCAACTTGGTGCTCAGCTCCCCATCAGGTACTTCAGCCTGGCTTGCCTAGCTAACAGCACCATCACCATGTCCAGGGACAGCACCTGGGGCTATTGCCAACACAGATGCAGCAGAACAACAGTGAAGCTGGTCCTAAGATGCCCCCAGCTCACCAAGTCCCCAAAACCCCAGGCTAAAGGATAAAGTTAAACCACCCAAGCCCATTTGACCTGCCCACTGCAAGAAGCAGCAATGCTGGGACAGCATGGTCCATTCTACTGCACACCAGCGCTCAAGCAATCTCACTGCTTCCCAAAACACACTGCCCTTGGGGATGTTCTGCTCTTTCCCAGGCATGTTTTGTCTCCAAAGGCTCTTGGCCTGTGTAGTAAAGATGCTACAGGCCTGAGGTGGTTGTGTTTCAGGGGGTGGCTCCAGAAGCCACCCCCAGATGGGTTCATGGTACCCTAGATGAGAGGCATGCCATAGCTGCAGGAGTCACACAGCCCCATGTCTGACACCACTGCAGAACGAGACAGAACAAGCAGCACACAACCCAGCAGCCCAGAAATCCCCAGTGTCCTGGCCTCATCTCCAGCAGCATGGCCAGCAGCAGGGCAGGGAGGGGATTGTGCCTCTGCTCTGCTCTGGGGAGACCTCACCTGCAGTGCTGGGGCCAGCTCTGGAGTGCTCAGCACAGCACAGACATGGAGCTGGTGGAGCAGGGCCAGAGGAGGCCACAGAAATGATGTGAGGGCTGGAAGCTCTCTGCTGGGAGGACAGGCTGAGAGAGTTGGGCTTGTTCATTCTGGAGAAGGCTGCAGGAAGACCTTCTTGCAACCTTTCAGTACTTACAGAACCTAGAAGAAAGATGGGGAGAGACATTATAGCAGGACCTGTTGTGAGAGGACAAGGGGTGATGGTTTGAAACTAAAAGAGGAGATTGAGGCTAGAGAGAAGGAAGAGGGTACTACTGAGGGTAGTGAGACCCTGTCCCAGGTTGGCCAGAGAGGTGGCAGATGTCCCATCCCTGGAACCATTCCAGGTCAGATTGGACCTTGGGGCTCTGAGCAACCTGTTCTAGTTGCAGATGTTCCTGCTGACTACAAGGGAGTTGGACTAGATTGCCTTTAGAGATCCCTTCTCACCCAAACCATGCTATGGCTCTACCCCACAAGACCCATGAAGGAGACACAGCCCTTGGAGAGCTCTCAAACATCTCTAGTCATTCCTACAGGGAAGGCACAATCACAGGTCAGCTCAGTTTCTTTTGTTTCAAAGCACATTCCAAAGAAAGAACAAAAGGCAGAGGGGATCTGGGGCTAGAAGGAGCTCACCCAAGGAGCTGGGCAAACAGCACTGGTGCTTTGAACCTCAGCATCACCCACACAACCACCCCAGAGCACACCTGAGCTGCTGGCTCAAAGGTGTGAGGGGTGCAGCACAGGAGCATGCCAGGAAGACAAGCATCCCACAGGTACTCAGCAACTGACCCAAACCCTGCAGGAAACAGAGCACATCAGCCCAAGATTAACCCCAAACAACCCAACAGCTTGGTTATCTGCAGCACTTGTTTCTATCTGATGGAAACTCACCCCTGGGAGCAATCTTCTCTCCTTGCTACATGCCCAAGCAACACAAGAGTACTTTGTTTTCCTCAGGGAGCCTTGTGATAAAGGTGGAGGAGGAGGAGTTTGACTCCTTAAGTGCTCCTCCTGGCTTCTTATCTCCTGTTGCCCTCTTGCTTTCCACTTTCCTTTCTTCCCCCCTTGCAGATATCCTGGGCACCCATGGATGCTAAATCGGGTGGCTGCTGTAATGATCTTCTCCAAGTCATTTTATTGGAGGCCTTCAAACAACCAAAATCAAGCTGGTTACAGGTTTTCCTAGAGGAAACAAGTCAATGATTCCTGGTTGAATAGATTTCCTTCAGCTAGGTAGCTCCAGAAAGTGATGAGGATGCTTAAGAATAGCTATATCACTGAGTAAACAAATCACATGAATATCGCCTGGGGAAAGTTAAAAGGGAGAAATTTTGTACAAAGACCAACTGAGCTGAAGTTAAAAATGAAGTTCTAGATGATTGGCATCTTGTTGAAGCACTGTGATCACAAATTGATGGATCTGCAGGCAGTCAATCAGTTAAAAATATAATAGACTTCACACTGGCCTTTGGACATTTCTTTTCCAACCCAAACAACAATTTTATCCCAGGGGATGGCCCCAGCTCAGCCCCATCTGGCCTGTGCTGAGGACAACATGTGAGTCACTGAGGGCAGCAAACTGGCACATCCCAGCTGTGAGGGGACCAAGAGCATCAGGACAGAGCTCTGAGGTCCTCTCTATCCACCAAGCCTGATCCCAGAGCTCAGAAGAACATGGCAGCAGTGCTGTTGTGTGTGTTTTATTCTGCTTTTCCAACATGCCAAAGCAGACTAGTTCCCCTCCCATTGCTCTCAGATGTGGTCCAATTGTTTTCTCCCAAACTTCCCAAACACAACGTTTCAACCTAAAGCAGACATTGCCCACAGAAAGTTGGAGGGTTTTTTCCACCCCTCAAGCTAACTGCAAAAAGTTATAAGCAAATAAAACTGGGTTTAGTAATGGGAAATAGTCATCATTCTTCTGCATAAGCCTCTGAAGTCAAACCACCCTGGTAGAAGACATCCTGCTGCAGTAAAGGCAGAGCTTGTGCTGCCTTTTTTGGTCCAAAGCACATGGAAGGCCAGGTTTGTTTCCCTTTTATGTGGGCACAAGCTCATGGCAGTATTCAAATCTCCTTTCCTTAGAGTCTTTAATGAAGAAGAAGCTTTTTTTTTCCAGCCAACCTCCCCCAAATGCTTCCCAGCACAAGCAGGTCCTCAGGTCTACCAGCACTTCAAGTCCCACCAGTCAGGTCACAGGCACAGAAGGATCCCAGTCTGTTTTTCAGCCAAATCCAATAAGGAGATGTCTAAGAGCTGCAGGAGGGTGGTGGGAAAGCAGCACAGGAGCTCTCTTCATCACACAAAGGAGCCTGCAGACACAAGTTGCCTCCACACAACAGCATCCTCCCCTCCCTGCTCTCATCATACCTCCATAAGATGAGCTGGTAGCAAGGAGCTCTCACCAGGCAGAGAGCATCCCTGGGGCACATCCCATTCCCCAGCATCAACTCCATGGCCTCCTGAATGCAAAGCTCCCACCAGGCCTTGACAACCCTTTCCAGGATGAAATGGTTCCTCATGTCCAACCTGAACCTCCCCTGGCACAACTTGAGGCTGTTTCCTCTTGTTCTATAACTGGGAGAAGAGACCAACCCCCACCTGGCTCCAACCTCCTTTCAGGGAGTTGGAGAGAGTGAGAAGGTCTCCCCTGAGCCTCCTCTTCTCCAGGCTAACCAACCCCAGTTCCCTCAGCTGCTCCTCACCACACTTGTGCTCTAGACCCTTCACCCAGCTTCTCTGGACACTTTCCAGCATCTCAATGTCCTTCTTGGAGTGAGGGTCCCAAAACTGAACCATTCAAGGTGTCCAGTCAAACATGGTGTACAGACAGATATCTCCTAGGATGTAAGGAGGAAAACCAACAATGCTCTAGCTTCTTTTTCTCTGCCAGAGAGAGAAAACCTCTGTTCTCTCTGGAGCAACAGAGGACCACAGCAAGTCCAAACAGCACTGCACACACTAGGCTCATCCCTAATTTAGGACAGCAGTTTGTTTTGTCCACATAAAACCTCCTTCTATTCACTCTGCACCCCTGGACCATGGAGCAGTGAGATCAAGGGCAACAACAGCCTGATCTGCTGCAGGTGACCCAGGGGATGCAGGTCCTCCAGCACCACAGACACACAGCTGAGGAGGGGACATCATGTGCTGCAAGATTCAGCCATAATGGCACATCCCAAACAGCCAAGAGCCCTGTGAAGACACCCAGCTAAGTAACATCCCAAGGCTCCTTCCAACCCCAAAACAATACAAGAGGTGAGATGATCTCAGCCTGACATGAGGACAACCTCATACCTTTTCATTTAGGAAGCCATGCCTGCTCAGAAGAGCATGCACACACGTGTCCAGGAGGGCACTCATCCCAGCTATGGGAGGAGCAGCAGGTCTCTGGCTGAGAAAGGCCAGAAAACCCCCTAAGTTCTGGCTCTCAGACACAATTTGTCTCATTCCTTCACCATCACATCCACCACATGCTCCTACTCTGCCATTTCTGGGACAGGTGCCTGGGGGAAGGTCACACTCTGTAACCAGCCATCAAGCTACTTCCCAAGCTGGGGTATTTATTCTTCTCCCTGCTAAGCTCTGATCCCTTAAAGACACTTCCCTGTATCCTCACAGCTGTCCTCCACCAGCCTGGCAGGTGCTTTCAGATCCTGCCTCTGGTTGAACTGAAGGATCACAGAAAGCTGGTGGAAATGCAGTTATCTGGAAGCCACAAATCTTCCCCAGGAGCCTCCAAGCAAAGCTCCTCTTCTTCCCACAAAAGGAAGAGAAGGAAAAGAGCAATGCTTCAAAATACAAATACAAATCAGAGCTTCCTTTGCAGGGATTAAAGAGGGAAAAGATGCAAAAGACTCCCCAAACTCCCACCTCTCTGCAGCAGTGGAGGAGAGAGCAGCAGTCATCTGACAAGGGCAGCACTGCACAGTCCTCCACGACTTTGACATCACCTCCCTGGAGACTGGAGACCAATTCACTGCCATCTTGGAGACAGAAAGCATTTGTCAGCTTTAAGAGGGACAAGGTTGTCTCCCCAGGGCTGAGCTGACAGCTTCATTTGAGGAGCACGCGTGGCTTTGGGTTTCCTGAGCGTGCTTGCTGTGTGCTCCTGCTCAGCAGCCACAGAGGAGCAGGCCAGCAGCTTCCCAGAGTGGGGAAGGAACGGTTGGGATGCTGGAGGTGGATGAGCTCGCAGGGTGGGCTAGGGNAAGCTGCTCTAGTTGGGGATGTCCCTGCCCACTGCAGGGGGGTTGGACTAGATGACCTCCAGAGGTCCCTTCCAAACCAAACCATTCTAGGATTCTAGGATCTCCAGCATCTAGGTGAGCTCCAGGTTACACCACTGCTGCTCTTGTATGTAAGGGATAACACACAGGATATGTCAAGCACAGGAGGTCAATTACTGGGTAGTGCAGAGACAAATCACCCACCTGGCACTGCCAGAAAGCATTGTCTTGTTTCTGATACGTCCTTGAGGTAGGATCACAGACTCATCATTTAGTGGCATGGTGGTGTTGGGTTGATTGGTGGACTTGATGTTCTTACAGGTCTTTTCCAACCTTAATGGTTTCTGTCAGGCTCTTCTCAATGTCACCTGATGTTAGGACAAGAGGGAATGGGAGCAAGTTGGACCACAGGAGGTTTAGTATTAACACAAGGAGAAACTTCTTTGCAGTGCAGGTGCCAGAGCACTGGCCCAGGCTGCCCAGGAGCCTGTGGAGTCTCCTTGTCTGGAGACATTGCAGAGCTGCCTGGACACATTGCTGTGTGAGCTGGTCTAGGTGATCCTGCTCTGGCAGGGAGGTTGCACTAGATGATCTTTCTAGGTGCCTTCCAACCCCTGACATACTGTGATTCTGCAATGATTCCATGATCTCCTCTCCTTATGAATTCTGGATGCAAAACAAGACCCAAGACCCATAACTCAGCAGCTTCCCCTTAGCCAAGTTATTCATCTGAGAAGGGATGGAGTCAGCAACATGGCCTGGGGACCAGGTGGGGATCCCTAGGGTGAAGGGAGGTGGAGGTGGTGGGCACAAAGAACTCAGTGAGCCATGCCTAGGGACCCTGAGCATCCATAGCTGGTGTTTCATTTCATTGTAGAGAGAAAGCAATAAGCCTTCCTGGCCTGGTAGCACAGACAGGTTCAGTTCCCACCACCACCAGCAACTCCCATAGATGAGCATCAGGAATGCTGCGTATTGGGAGACACTTCCAAGGAGCTTGCACATGACTCCTCTCATGGTAGCAGCTCCCACCATGCCCTCCCAGCCCCAGATCCCATCCTATACCTTGCAGGAGCTCCCCATTTCTGGGTTACTCCTCAGTGTAAGGAGTAGAGGGAGAAAGATGCTGGTTTGTGGTGGCCATGAGGCTGCAGTAACCCTCACCTGCTTTGCCAACTGCCAAGGCCTCTGCAGACAGCTTCTTGGCACAGCTCATTCCCACTAAGCCACAGCAGGAAGGGCCTCAGAAATGTTGGGATCCATCCAGATCAGCAAAGGAATGGGAAAGCACCAGGTCCAGGCTGAAGACTGCTTATCAACATCAGAGAGAGGTTGTAATTAAAAGGCCAAATGATTTGGGAAAGAACTGAGGTTAAGGTGGCTTAGAGGTCTGCAACATACCTGGAGCAAACACATCAATCTCTGGGGTGGGATGCAGTGATCCTCAGCACTGGGAATGGCTGGAACTGAAGAGGAACCTTCACTGCTCAGAGCCCAGGAGACCAAACCCACTGTGAGTGAAGCCCCAGGCATCAGGGCAACAGCAAGGAAAGGTGCAGGAGCACTAGACCAGAAGGTGCTACCACCCCAACAGCACATGCAAGACAAGTGGAGATGTTATTCACTCATGAGCAAGGCTGAGATAGCTGAAGAGCTTCCCAGGTCCTCCTCCAAACATTGCCTGGGAAAAGAGGGCAGAGGAGAAGCCAACACCCTTCACCACATTCTTGATCTCCTGGTCACTGCCTGGTAAACACATCACAGCTGAGGAACATGTCCCAGCCCTTGCCCCTCTTTGTGCAGGCAGGACATGGGTGGAGATCCCTGCAGCTCCTCTGTGGGACAGCAATGGGCAGATGGGGCCCAGCTGTGCTGGTTCCTCTGCCCAAACCCTCCAGCAGCTCTCCTCCAGCCCCACCAGCCCAGAGAGCAGCAAGGAGAAGACCAACTGAGGGGATGAGCACTGGCTCACCCAACCTGCTCCCCTGCAAAACCCCATGGGAGGCTGAACCAAGCATCTCCTCGCTGCCTCTGCAGGGTGGGAGGTGACAAATAGCTTTGTGCTGGTGGCCAGGAGACCTTGTCTGGCCTAGCTGAGGTCTGGGAGCTGCCAAAGAGTTTCTACAAGCTGCTGCTTGGCTGAGCATCACTGAGAAGAGACTGAGCTGAGAAGTCAAAGCACTGAGCAGCATTAGTTCTGCTCCAGCTCAAAGCAGTACAATGGTGCTGAGCACTGGCACAGCATGGCCAAGAACACCCAGAGTGTGGGAGCCAGCCCCTGGAGAACATGAGCAAGCCCTTGCTGAACCTCCTCTGTGATCCTCAAGGCATCTGAGAGCAGAGCAGCTCTCCTAGGGTGTGTGTGTGCATGCACAGGGGAGGGGATGGTTTGGGGCAGAGCTGTGGCTGCTTTCAACCCTTCCCTCCCCACTCCCAGCTTGGGCAGCACCAAATGCTAATACAGATGCCAACCCCCCCAACTCCCCACCCTGGAAAAAGGCAGGCTGAATTCTGGGGGAATTAGGAAATTTCCATTTCAATTCAAATACAAATTAAACTCCAAGTTGTCATCAAAGAAAAGCAGAAGCCCAGGATCAAAGTGATGCAACACTCTGGGAAAGGGAAAGATTAAAGCCAGTAAATTGAACAAGATTTTAAAGAGATATTAAAAGGTGTTAATGCAAGTTAATGCAGCTAATGAAGAGAAAGGGAGGTTATTCAATTAACATCTGCAGCAAGGAGAGGAGAAGCTTTCTACACCTCCACCACAACATCAAAGGCTGGATGCTCCCTCTTATTAAAAGGGAACAGGGAATATTTAAAAGGCAGGAGAGATGAAAATAGATGCCAGGTAATTATGTCTACCTCCATAATGGCAACAGTTTATCCTTCTATTCCAAAAACAAATCTAATAATACCTGCCCCTGGCCCATGGTTAGAAGCATTCTTTGAAGTCTTCCAGAAAAGCAGCAATTAAACTGAAGTACAGACAAGGGCTGAGGTTTCTCTGGGTGATGGGAAAATGGGAATGGCCAGTTGAAGCTGGGAAATTCACCCTTCAAGCTTGGCCTCCTGGCCCAAAAATGGGGAAGATGCTCTGGATGAGAGGAGAGGGCTGGCTATTCCCTGCAGAGGGGAGCTTGGCTGAGCCCCATCCAGGTATTAACAGGAGCTGGCATGCTGGCAGCCAGAGAGAGACCTTCAGGTGAGATGAAGAGACATGTGCTCTAGCCAAAAGGACCAAGTGCTTAGCTCCCACCTTTGAGCAGCACAGCAATGCTGAAAGCTTCAGCACAAAGAGATGGGGAAGCAGGGGGAGAAACCCTTGGGGGGAAGGCAAACAGATAGACAAAGCAGCTTGCCAAGCCACAAGAGCATAGCGAGAAGCCAAAAGGCTGCTTCTAATCACCCTCTTGGCTTGTCATTATGCTCTTGTGGGTTTTGATGCTGTTGGCACCAAAGATGTGCAGAGCCCAGCACCTCAACAGAGCAGCATTAGACATGGCAGATGGTGGTGGGTTGGTTTGCACACAACCATACAATGTCCTGAGCTGGGAGGAACCCATGAGGATCATTGAGTCTAACTCCTGTCTGTGCACAGGACAACCCCAACAATCACATTTTGGGCCTGAGGGCCTTGTCCAGATGCTTCTGGAATTCTGTCAGGTTTGATGTTGTGGCTCCTTCCTTCAGGAGCCTGTTCCAGTGCTCCAAACACCCTCTGGGTGAAGAACTTTCTCCTAATAACCAACCTAATCCTGCCTGTGAGCAACAATTACAGATAATTCCAGTATTTGCAAGCACCTCAGACCCAAACAACAGGCACCAAGGAGAGTATGGCCATGGCTGCTCCTGGCTTGATGTGGTTTTTCCCCTGCTTGCAGAGCTCTGTCAATCTCTGGAATCTCATGTAGAGTATTTCATTGAACTACAAAATCATGGAATGGTTTTGGTTGGAAGAGACTTTAAGATTATCCAGCCCAATTCCCCTGCCATGGGCAGAGATATCTACCACTGGACCAGGTTGCTGATAGCCTCATCCAATACCTCACACAATTCTCAAATCCCAGCAAGTTAGGATTTGGAAGGGACCTCANGGGCTCTCTCCAGTAGTTCCTTGTCTCTCCAACTGGGGAGCCCAAACTGGCCCTTCACCCAGCTCTGTGCTTCCCCCAGCAGCCTCTCTTTGTCCCTCCAGCTCACTCCCACAGCAGACATGCTGCCAAGACAGGAGCATACACTAAAGCTTTTTGGAAGTTAATTTCTTTCTGGTTAAGGGGGAAAAAAATAAACCAGACACTGCTTCAACCCCTGGGCAAGATGTCTGAGAAAGAAAATCAATGTATTTTTAATTTCCTCCCAAGAGGCTCAGCACCATCCCTGGATCCTGGGAGCTGGCAGGCTGCCTGCTCACATACCCCTGAGTGTGGAGAAGCCAAAAGCACCTGAACCAGCCCAGCACTCAGGTGCAGGTGGAGCTGTGATCCAGACTCAGTGGAAGCTGGGGAGCTGCTCCTCACAGTGAGGACACTGTGCACCAGACACACAGAGCACCATGCTCTCCCCACACTGGGCAGTGCTTTGGGCACCTCCTGCTCCTCCTCTCCATCTCCTGCAAGGGGCAGCCCAAAGAGGGGCACAAGAGGAAGGACCTTCCTCAGCTCTCTCCATCCTCAGGGCATTGTTAGGACTCCAAGCAGTAAGGAACTGCTCCTGCCCTGCTGGTGGGAGATGTCATTTCCATCTCCATCTGCTCCCTTGCCCTTCCTAAGGCAGCCCAGGACCTGCTCAGCCACTAACACATCCCTGGAGCAAGAGCAAATCCTTGCCCTTGTGCACCAAGGAGTGGGATTAGGGAACCTCACCAGTGACACATCCTGAGTGATGATGGTGAGAAATCCTCTTCAGGGTGTTTGATTTTCTGTCCCTTTCTCCCTGGAGATCACCACAAAGCCTGGCTAGAGTCCTTGCAGGCAGGTGCTACTGCAGCTGAGGCTCTCCAGCAAAGCAAACCTTGATTCTGCACTTAATTGAGCATTTCCTGCAGATGGAATTAGTGGAAGCCACAGGTTTTGGGGTGGGAAGCACAGCCTGATGAGCAGAGGAAAGGTAGAATCTCTCCAAGGGCAGCTGAATTAGCAGAGCTCATTATTTCAAGTGCCAGAGGATTTCACTGAGATGCAGCAGCTTAAGAGCACAGCATTAGCCTGGTGACCCACTCACCTCCAAAGCTGTGTTCAATCCACTCCTTCTCTGCTCTCAGGAGGAGCTCCAGCAGGTCTGGGTAATGAGACACTCAAGGACACCTCTTCCTACCCCTCCTGGAGCAGTCAATATCCTGGTCAGACACCCAGCATGGAAAACCACCTCACCCCTCTGTGGAGAACACCCCAAAATTTGGGGATTCTATCCCAGGCAGATGCCAGCTCTGATAAAACACTGCAATTTTCCCAAGGGAGAGAGATGTCTAAACAAAACATTAACATTTTGACTTAAAATGTCATTCCACTCTGGTTCTTCAATTAAAAAAAAAAAACAAAACCAAAATGACATTTCAAGTCAAAACGTTGATTCAAAACTGATTTCTGGGGTTTTTTGTTTTAGAGTAGAAAAATAGAACTATATTTAAAGGGAGAGAGACAAGAGTAAGGCTACCTCAGGAAAGCTGCTTCATCCTCAGTGAGCACAATATCCCAGGAAGCCCAAATTCTGTGAACAACCATGGTTAAGAAAGGTGTTTTTCATCCAAAGGTTTTCTACCAGGAAGATGCTAGTTCCCAAGCTAATTCCCATCACCCTATGAAGGTGAAGGAAACCTCACCAGGCCACCTGAGGGGGCTGGGATTGTCCCTGGGTGCTGAGTTCTCTATCCCACAGGCACTGCATGCCTCAAGGACACTTCACCCAAAGTTCTCTGCTCACCTCCAGCAGCACCTGGCTGGGCCAATCCCCAAATCTCAGCATGGTGGGGTCAGAAGGCACCTCTGGGCATCATCCAGTCCAACTCCCTGCTCCAGCAGGCTCACCCACAGCAGCTTGACCACAATCACCTCCAGCTGCCTTTGGAATCTCTCCACACAAGGAGACTCCACAAGCTCTCTGGGCAGCCTGGGCCAGGGCTCTGCACCCTCACAACAAACAACTTTCTCCTCCTGCTCAGATGGAACCTCCTGGCTTCCAGTTTGTGCCCATTGCCCCTTGGCCTGGCCCTGGGCACCACTGAGCAGAGTGTGGCCCCAGCCTCTTGCCCCCTGCACCCTTCAGCTCTTGCTCAGCATGGAGCAGCTCCCCTCTGGCTCTGCTCTTCTCCAGGCTAAGCAGCCCCAGGGCTCTCAGCCTTTCCTCCTGCCAGAGCTGCTCCAGTGCCCTCAGCATCTTCCTAGCCTCTGCTGGACTCTCTCCAGTAGTTCCTTGTCTCTCCAACTGGGGAGCCCAGACCTGGTCCCAGGACTCCAAATGTGGTCTGACTAGGGCAGAGTAGAGGAGAAGGAGAATCTCCCTTGACCTGCTGCTCACACTTCTCTTCCTGCATCCAAGAAGAGTGTGTTCTCACCCCTGAGCTGAAGACCATGGACAACCATTCCCTTGGCACTTAACACCATGATCCCAGTCCCATTTTTCTTCTGGTAGAAACAGAGTCAACCAAAAATTCCCTGAGCAATTTACTGGAGGAATTTAACATCTTTTCCGTGCCCATTTTGTTCTCTCTCAAATATTATTTTATGCACTACAAAAATACTTCAAAACCAATTTATCCTGAAGCATTACAAGGCATTTTTCCCCTTCCAGCTGCATAAACATCTCAAAGCAGGTTCAACTCTTCCCCTGAGAGGGCTGTGGTGTGGCTGCAAATGGATAAAGGGAAAGGAAGGCTGCAGAGTGCCTGACAGCATCCCAGGGAGTATCCTTTGCTCTCATTTAAATACTGAGCCAGCAGTTACCAGAACAAGGAACTTGATGTTAGAACCTAGTGGAAATGTTCACAATAAACTTAAAATCATAGAAAATCCTCTCAGTTTTCCAGCCTCCAGTCTCAGGTTCTCTCCAACATGTGAACTCAGCCACAGAGTTTCACTGCTAGATGAAGATCATGAGAAGTTCTTTGCAGTGTTTGCAGGTGAAATTCACTGCAACTAGGTTTGCTAGGGAGAGGTTGGGCTTGCCAAAGAAGTGGCAGACCCCCCAGCTGCTTCCAAGCAGCCTTGCTGGTCAGGCTTCCCTCTGTGGCACCAACCACACAGCTTGGGATGTCTCTAGCAAATAAGAGGGATGCAAGGATGGGCTTTGGGAGCACCTCTGGTTCTTGCTGAGCCACCACTTGGGCTTATCTAGAACTTTAGGATGAAAGCTTGCATAGCTGCAGAGAGATGGCAGGTTGTAGCACACCACCTGAAAACCCTCAGTGCTTCCAGAGAGGAGATGGTGCACCCCTGAGTCATGGGAAGGAGCCTGCTGGGCAGGGAATATGCATAGATACCAAACAGGCTGCTCTCACTATTCCCACTGGATCATGCACAGGCCAAGGGAAGCTCATGGGGCTCCCACCACAGTCCTCCTGCATGTATCAAACCAACAGCAAAGGCAGAGCCAGCAAGGATCTGCAGAGATGCTCTGTAGAATCACTTGGGTTGGGAAAGAACTTTCAGACCACCAAATCCAACCACTAACCAGTACTGCCAGGTCACCACTAAACCATGGCCCTCAGCACCACATCTCCATGGCTTTGAAACCCCAACATGGAGGCAAACACAAGCTATTCCCCACACAGAAAACTCTGATGTTCTAGGGATGGATATCTTGGTGCCTAGGGATCCTGCTGGCAGACCCACACTTGCCAACCAGCTTGTACAGTCCTCCAGGGTTAGATCACAGAAGGACTTAACATGTCAGGTCTGGATGCTGCCAGGCATAGCAAGGCTGTATTTAGAAGCCCAAAGCATTTTGAATTGGAGCTTATGTGGCTCCAAAGAAGATCAGAGCTCTGCTGTGGGTACCCACAGACATGTTTGTGCTCCAAGGAGGTTACCAACAAGTCTGGAAAAGGCTAGAAAAAGTAGCCTAGGGTTGTGGGGAAATTTGCTTGAGGCCACACCAAACCAGTGCCACAGCAGAGAATAGCACCCAGGCCCTCAACAGCTGAACCACATCCAAAGGCTTTGCAAGCCAAGCCAAACCACAGACTCAGGCAACTTTCATGTCTCCCTTTGTCTGAAGCCAACAAAAGAGGGTCAAAGTCAAACCCATCATTGCCCTTCAGTCCTCCCCAAAGCTTTGTGCTGAGGACATTCACTCACAAACCCCAGAAGGCTGGAGCTTACTGAGGCCACACCTAGAATACTGGGTTCAGTTTTGGGTCCCTCAGTCCAAGAAGGACACAGAGGCATTGGAGTGTGTCCAGAGAAGGGCAAGGAGGCTAGTGAGGGGTCTGGAGCATAAGTCTTCTGAGGAGCAGCTGAGGGAACTGGGGTTGGTTAGTCTGGAGAAAAGGAGGCTCAGGGGAGACCTTCTCACTCTCTACAACTCCCTGAAAGGAGGTTGTAGTGAGATGGGTATAGGTCTCTTCTCCATAGTTAGGAGCGAGAGGACGAGAGGAAATAGCTTCAAGTTGCACATGGGGAGGTTTAGATTGGATATAAGGAGGAATTTCTTCACTGCAAGGGTTGTGAAGTCTTGTCCCAGGCTGCCCAGGGAGGTGGTGGAGTCATCATCCCTGGAGGGGTTTAAGAAACATTTAGATGCTCTCCTTAGGGCCATGGGTTAGTGGTACGGGAGTGCTAGGTATGGTTGGACTTGATGATCTTTGAGATCTCTTCAACCTTAATGGGCTCAAGCTAGCAGCTCTCTGCTGTGCTCCAGTTGCACTTGATGTGCTGCTTCCCCGCGAGACCTTCTACACTGATCCAACAGAGCTACACCTCACACTTCTACATCCCAGTGCAGTCTACCTGCTGGGAATGGAGAAACTCCTGGAGCCTGAAGTTCATGTCCCTCTAGACAAGGCTGACGAAGCAACCAAAGGACAGCACAAGCTGATAGCTTCACCCAGCATCTCCTCCAGCCCCACAAGCGCTGGCAGCCAGGAGCCTTGCCGGCTTCCTGCCGCTCCCCCGCGCAGCCAGCGCAGGAACTCGTCACTTGGCTCTAATTAGCCAATTAGGTCCCTAATTAGCTGATGTAATTACTCCGAGGAAGTGATTTCATGGAAGAAAAAACAAACCCCTGACTCGGGCGAGCAGAGGGAGTGCAGCCTGTCCCCGGGCCGGGAGCTGGGCAGGGACCAGGCTGCTCCGGCTGCCTGCCTGCCACCAGCCCGGGGAGGGGGAACAAAGGCAGCGTCATCCCCGCAGCCGGAGCAGAGGCAGAGCTTCCCAGCAACAACTTGTTCTTTCCAATCAGCATGGCTCCATCTGTCCAAAGGACCAGGAGGGGGAAGGAGAAGAGAGATGTAATACTGCTTATTTACATCTTCCCCCCCCCCCCTTTCTTGATGTAACTTCCAGATCTCAGCAGCACCAAGCTGTGCTTTAATTGGGAAGAGAGAGCAGAAGTCCATTTCCTTACTGCTATTTTCTTCTAAAGCACACAAAAAAACCATAGTCAAGTGGACAAGGTGGCACTCAGCATCCTCTGGCTCCCAACAGGAGCTGGGGCCACCCCACAGAATCATGTCAGGGGTTGAAAGGGAACTCTGGAGATCATCTAAGTCCAACTTCCCGGCAAGAGCAGGAGAACCTAGAGCAGGTTGCACAGGATTAGGTTTGGAATATCTGCAGAGCTGGAGACTGCACCACCTCCCTGGGCAGCCTGGGCCAGCACTTCCCCACCCTCAGAGTAAAAAGCTCCTCCTTTAGTTAAGATGGAACTACCTGGGTGCTAGTTTTTGCCCCAGGGATAGCTGAGTCCTTGCTGCACCTCTTGGGAGCCAGAAGATGGAGGCAGGATGCTGCAAGGGCCTCAGTCAGATGAACAACTACTAGCAGGCTTGCACTGCACTGCTCAGTGGGAGCTCTGGAGAAGGTAACACTGCCATGGCTTCAAAGTTTCACCTTTGGACTTGGCATCTACATAACCCCATGGCAGGAGAAGAAGCCTGAGAGTAAAAAGCATCCTCTTCCCAGGAGGAGAACAGCACTTGCTGCTCTGTGCCAAATGGGACTCGACAGGCACAGCATCTCCCCCAGCCCTCCAGCAGCTACAGCTAAAGAAGTCTAGGCAGATATTGTGACCTTTGAAGGCAGCACAGATCCAGGAGGTTTCAACAAGCACACCACAGACTTGCAGGCAAAGCCTCTGTCAGGAAGAGGAATCATTTCCAGGTCAGCAGAGATGAAGGAAGAAGAGTGACCCTCCAACAGGCAGTGTGGAGCAGCCAAGAGCTCCTCCAACCTTGGGCAGCTCGTGCTGGAGGTGCTGTGTTGAAGCCAGGTTGTCAGCCTCACACAAAAAGAGGCACAGTTCTCATTTGGAGCTCCAAATTAGCAGGCAAAAAGCTGTGAAGTGCTGGAATTCATCCCACAGTAATCAGAAAGGGATGGGGATGGGGACAGGGACGAGACACCCAGTCTGCTCCTCAAAGCTCCAGAAGAAGGCAGATAAGGCAATGCATGCAAGTCAGGTCATGAGAGGACAGAGATGTTTGCATTCCTCTCTTTCCCACAGCCCTGCTGGTGGCTAAGCTGGAAAAATCCCCAAGCTGGGCAAATGCTAACACACTAAAGTGTGGTTTATGTCACCTAGAGCCTTTTAGCAAAGGCTCAGAGATCTGCAAATAATTAAAGAAGAAAGCAATCAATCTTGTTGTTCAAAAGCAGTAGTTAGCCTGGAAAAGCCCAGCATTGTGATTCTGCAGGCACCCAGCAGGCAGATGCCACATGCATAATGATAGCTGCTAGTCCTCACACGTTCAAGGACCATGGGGTGTTCTCTGCTTGGGATGGGGAATTTCCTATCCATCTCTCAGAGGCTGTGTCATCCTGGTGTTCACAAGCACTCTGCCAAAGGAGCAGAGAAACAGCTTTGCTGCTTGTCAGGCATGGCCCAGCCCCAGCTGCCATCAAGAAAAGTGCACTTAGAATCTTGGAATCATTTGGGTTGGAAAAGACTTTGAAGAGCATGGAGTCCAACTGTTAACTAGCAGGTCACCACTAACCCTCAGCACCACATCTCCAGGGCTTTGAAACCCCTGAAGGGATGGTGACTCCAGCACTGCCCTGGGCAGCCTGGGACAGGCCTTGACAACCCTTTAGGGAAGAAATCCATCCTCATGTCCAACCTAACCCTCCCCTGGTGCAACTTGAGGCTGTTTCCTCTTGTCCTACTGCTTCTTCCTTGGGAGAGGAGATCAAATACCAGCTGAGTATCAATTTAGGGCAATTAAAGCTGTGTCCTGCCTTTGAGCCCACACATGACCAATGTGAAACCTCTGGAGCAGCACAAGCACAGCCAAGGGCAGAAACCAACTATTAGCACTCACTGCATCTCTTTGAAGGCCTGGTTAGCCAATCCTCATCCTTTGTTCAGCATTTCACCACATGCTCCAAAGACCAGCAGATGACAGAATCAGAGAATCCCAGACTGCTTTGGGTGGGAAGGGACTTTCCAAGGTCATCTAGTCCAACCTCCTGAAGTCAGCAGGGACATCTCCAACAAGAGCAGGTTGCTCAGAGACCCAAACAACTTGACCTGGAATGGTTCCAGGGATGGGGGATCTACCACCTCTCTGGCCAACCTGGGACAGTGTCTCACCATGCTCAGACTAAATCATTTCTTCCTTCTCTCTAGTCTCAATCTCCTCTTTTAGTTTCAAACCATCACCCCCTTCTCCTGTCACAACAGGTCCTGCTCAAAAGTCTCTCCCCATCTTTCTTCTAGGCCCTTCAAGTACTGAAAGGCTGCAAGGTGCTCTCCCCAGAGCCCTTCTGAACATCCCCAAGATCACACACAAGCACAACTCTCTCTCTCTCTCCTTGATTACTCTGGGTGAAAAAGAGAAAGAAAACCCTCTCCCCAGCATACACCTCCCCATATGTAGGTCTGTGTAGCACTTCCTACCCACCTGCTGCTGAGTTTTTGGATGTCAGACTTTGCATCTGTGGCTGAAGCAACCCTCAGCATTGCAGAAGTGATTCCACAGGCTTAGGAGGAGAGTTCTAGTTTGTGTATCATCACAGCAAGCTCTGGTGGTTTCTCAGGCTTGGATCTAGCCTGAACCACAAGGCAAAGAGGAAATTGCAATTATCTGCTGATGGTTTTTCAAAGCCCTCATCCAAGCAGAAGGCACAGGCAGCTCCCCCTGAACCCATCCCCAGGCAGCTGAGAGACTTTCCTCCAGCTGCCAACAGGAGCTCAGTGTCTCTGCTCCACCACATGCCTGCTGCTCTCCAGCAGAAGCAAACAGCCCTGCCAAGCCAATTCCCAGGGCAGCTGTTGGAAGATTTGGCTTGGGGGAAAAAAAAAAAAGAATATTTCAAAACCAAAGAAAGAGAAAAAGGCAGAAAAAACCCTCCTCCTGCTCCACGGCCCAGAGCCAACCCTGACAGCCAAGAGGCACCAGCCTGGAGCAAGGAGAACTTCCCAAAGGAGGTAAAGACTTCTGTGCCCAGAACCAAGCTCCAGGGAATTCAGAAGGAATTGCCACTTGCTTTTCTAGGGCAGAGTCCAGGCTTTTCCCCTGTTCCCAAAACACCACTGTGCTGCCCCAGGAACAGGGTACTAGATGCTACAGGAGTATATGGAGAATTAATTACACTGAACTTGGATCCAGGTCTCACACTTCCATGTTCCTTTGGGATCTTTCCTCACACACTGCAGCATTTGCTGCTGCCAGAGTGTCCCTCTAAGGGTAGGAAACAGGGACAAAGCAAGCAGGGCTATCTTTGGAGTCTCCCCATGACAAGTTTCTTCCTTCTGCTTCACAAGGAGACAACAAAACCAAAAGAGATCTTCACCCAGAAGCAATTTGACCTCTTGAATGCCAAGACACTAGACCTGGATCAGACAAGGAGTTTGGTGTGCTGAGGCTTACCACAGCCAACCTGGCCTCTTAGAAGGATCTGCCAGCTGTTTCCAGCCAGCCAGCCAGCCCTCAAGGTCACACCAACAGAAGCCTGACAAAGCTGACCTTCAACACAGGCAAACCAAGATAATGTGAGTTTGGGCTAGAGGGCAGTTCTTGTGGTTGAAACCCAGAGCCTCCCACATTATATCCCAGAGCCAACACAGCCTCAGACCCAGCAAGGGATGCAGGAAACAGCTCTAAGGCAGCAGAGACTATGAGTCAGCTCCATTTCCACCACCAAGCTGTGGCCCAAGCTCAGAGCTACTCAGCACTCTTCAGCCTGCAACAGTCCAAAAGTGCACCCTCAGTAAGTCTGCAGATGACAGCAAAGTTGGGTGGGTGTGGGGATCTGCTGGAGGGCAGGGAGGCTCTGCCTGCACAGGGATCTGGATGATGGGCTGACATTCAACAAGGCCAAGTGCTGGGTCCTGCACTTGAGTCACAATGCTCCAAGCTTGGGGTAGAGTGGCTGGAAAGCTGCCCAGCAGAGAAGAACCTGAAGGTGTTGGTCAACAGCAGCTGAAGCTGAGCCAGCAGTGTGCCCAGGTGGCCAAGAAGGCCAACAGCATCCTGGCTTGGATCAGCACTAGCATGGCAGCAGGACTAGGGCAGGGATTGTCCTCCTGGACTGGGCACTGGGGAGGCCACACCTGGAATCCTGGGGTCAGTTTTGGGCTCCTCACTTCAAGAAGGATATTAAGGTGCTGGAGTGTGTTCAAATAACAAGTGATAGGACCAGAGGAAACAGCCTCAAATTGTGCCAGGGGAAGTTTAGGTTGGACATGAGGAACAATTTCTTTGCCAGAAGGGTTGTCAAGCTCTGGCCCAGGCTGTCCAGGGCAGTGCTGGAGTCACCATCCCTGGAGGGGTTTCAAATCCCTGGAGATGTGGTGCTGAGGGACATGGTTTAGTTGTGACCTGGCACTGTTGGGTTAACTCAAAGACCTTTTCCAACCCAAACAATTCCATGACCCTCTGACAAGTGTGGCTGCAGAGGTAGGGAGCAGGCACTAGTTATCCCACAGCTGCTGCCTGCAGGAAACATCACTTATCTCCTACCAAAACCAGGCTCTGCTGCACAGGCAACTCTGTGAACACTCTCAGGCAGGGCTGGCACCCACTGCCTTCCAGGAAACATAGGTAGGGACGTGCCCTAGCAGCTGGAAGGTGTGGGAGTGCTGCTGGTATTCCACAGGAGAGGATGAGAAGGAGCAAGAAAGGCTCAGCTGCAATTAAAAAGACAATTTTCTGTCCTGTTTTCCTTGGGAAGGTTTCACATGCCAGAGGTCTCCAGAGGCAGAATTCATGCCTGTGAGGTTTTTGCTCCTCAGCCCATCCCTTCGTGCAATCCTTCATGTAAGCTGCATCCCAAAGAATCAGCCTCTCTTATTATCAAAGCCACAAAACCATCTGGTTCCACTTTCCTGGAGAAAGGGAAGGAGGGGGAAATCTGGTTTCACTTGGTTTTTTTTTTTTTCCTTGCCTGGGTTATGCTTTGCTCCATGTTTCATGTTGTTAGTGCAATCTGAGAGCTGGGGCAGTGGGTGGCCTGTTTCCCCCATTCGAAACGAATTTACAGCTTTGTCTGGCAAAACTTGTTGCTTCCAATCAATTAGCACTGACACAGAAATTAAACCATCCTGGGGTCTTGACACAGAAGGAAGCAGGTCCTCATTTGCTGCATGCAATTCCCTCTTCAGTGGGGCAATCTGGTGGCTCACCCTTCCTTCGGTGCCAGGCTGGAGCTTGGTTTTAAAAGGCATTTTAACAGGCAAGAAGATTAGGCTCCATCCTGGATGCTATTTTTGTTTTACAGCCATGACCTTGTTAAGGAGCTGGACAAACAAGCCAAGAAAGGAACATGAATAAATAAAACCTGAATCCATCAAAACATCCACTGCTGCCTCAATCAGTGCTTCTCTGAGAACAAACTGCAGAGCTCACCAGCAGCTGCCTCTCCACCAGCTTCCTTGCCATCACATGCCACACTCCAGTTTCTTCCCCATAGCTTTGGCTTGAGGCTACCTCTAGATGGGATTCACCATCCTGGGACAGCTCTCTTCCTTCCTGGATATCAGCAAGGAGCTTCAAGCCAAAGCAGGACTCCAATCCTCCCTGCAGGCTCTCAGCAACAGACCCAGGAGCTGAGTGTGGAGACTCACCACTGAGCACCTAGGAATTCATCACTTTGCTCCTCTCTCCCTGGGAAGAGGGATACAGTTGAGGTTCTAAGTTACACAGGACAAGGTTGAGATGAGTCTTGATGAGCCTGGACGGATTTGCTTTCTTCCATCACTTTTTCTAGTGCTATGACCTTCCCCATATTGCCTCCCTTCCTGCCCATGTTCAAGTGGCTCCTGGTACAACCTGAGGCTGCTTCCTCTTGTCCTATCACTTCTAACCTGGACACACCCAACATCCTTCTTGGAGTGAAGGGCCCAAAACTGACCCCAGGATTCCAGTTGTGACCTTCCCAGGGCCCAGACCAGAGGGACAATCACTTCACCATGGAACAGGCAGGACATAAGGGCCACATGGCCAAGAGCTGCCTTTCTGCTGCAGCTAGGAAGATGGCACCAACCATCATCTGCTGCAGGCCTCTGCAGCACTGTCAGAGCATTGGGAGGAGGAGAACTTGGCCCCAGGTGCTTTGCTGACCACCATTCCTGCCTGGAGGCCTTTTTCTCCTCCAAACCCTCAGCCTGGCTGACACCTGAAGCAGGGCACTGCTGCTTTGAGATGCTGCCACTGCACAGACAACTGCAAGAGCTCAGCAGCAGCATCTCTTTCCCCAGACCCAGCAGCTGCTAAGAACTAGAGCTTCTTCTAAACCTCTCTGGAGGAGTGTGGACCATTCAGAACAAGCAAAGGGGGGGGGGGGGGGAATCCCCCA
>VWZO01000914.1:338083-361032 GCA_013396975.1 Bucco capensis | reverse complement strand
TTCAGCTGCTGTTGACCAACACTCCCAGGTCCTTTTCCACCAGGCAGCTTTCCAGCCACTCTGCCCCAAGCCTGGAGCCTTCATGGGGTTGTTGTGACCCAAGTACAGGATCTGACAGTTGGCCTTGTTGAGCATCAGGGGCTCCCACATGCAGCCACAAGACTATAGATCAAACACTGGCCCACCCAAGGATTTAAAGCTCTGTCTTACTGTCCAGCTCCAGATTATGTGCTGTTCATGTCTCCTCCTGTTCCCCCAGGATTTCAGGGCAGTTAAGACAGTCACATATACACTTGTGGTGAGGCAAGCCACCTTCTTGTAGCCCAAGGAACGTCCAACTGCAGCATTTTGAACCTCTCCTAGACATCTCTATTGAAACAGAAACACAAAAGCATCTCACACCCAAGATGGGAACACAGCAGATAAGCACATTCCTGGGTGTTCTGTATGAAGGTAGAGCCAGAATCTTCTCAGCAGTGTTTCCCTCCCCCTAGAAGCCTTGTTCTGCAGCTCATGACTTGCAGTGTCAGTGCAGAGTGAACACTGCCAATTAGGGAAGTGAGCTGGCACAGAAAAAACCCTCAGAGCCAGAGGGCAGAACATCAGCTCTGCCAGAGCCTAGGGGCAGGAGCTCTGGGAGTACACTGCAATTAAATGCAGTTAAAGCTAACAGGGGAAAAATATGTGTCTTTCAGAAACAGATCTGATAGGAACCTTGACATGACACAAGCAAGATGTCATCTCCTCCCCCTCCAACAGTCCAGCAGGCACTTGCTGAAATAGTTTTCCTAGTCAGGGTCTACACAGCTCCTACTTCTTTATCTTGCCTAGGAAACTGTACTGCCTTCCTCCTCTCCAGCCTCCTCCTGTTCCCAGAGGATGTGGAGAAGCCAGCTCTCTATCTGCATGCCAACTGTCCTCTTGACCTGGCCAAGCCCAGACCTACACAGGAGAAAGTGTCATGTCCAAATCTCACCCAGCTTCAAGAAGAAAAGAGGAATAAAACCAGCTTACCACACAACAGCCAGAGATAGACTACACTGGAGACTCTCTTTTAGCTAGACTCTGCTCAGTGGTGCCCAGAGCCAGGCCAAGGGGCAATGGGCACGAACTGGAACCCAGGAGGTTCCATCTGAGCAGGAGGAGAAACTTGTTTGCTGTGAGGGTGCAGAGCCCTGGCCCAGGCTGCCCAGAGAGCTTGTGGAGTCTCCTTGTGTGGAGAGATTCCAAAGGCACCTGGAGGTGATGCTGGGCAAGCTGCTGTGGGTGAGCCTGCTGGAGCAGGGGGGTTGGACTAGATGATGCCCAGAGGTCCCTTCCAATCCCAACCATGCTGGGATTCTGTGAAAACACACACCATAAGCATGTAGGCCACAAGTGCTGCTCCAGGATAAACTCCCTGAGCCAGTTCCCACACATTCCAGAAGTGTTGGCTCATCAACTTTACCCTGGCAGGCTCTGTGCCAGATCAGGCAACCTGTGTCCTCAGCCTAGCTTTATCTGATTGCAGAGAAGAGGTTAGGCCAGAGCAGGTACCATCTGTGATCCCACAGCTGGCACAAAAAGCACAGAGCCAGCAGGAGCTGGGGACTGCCTGTTCCAGCTGGGCTGACAAATAGATGACAGCAGCAGGCTGGAGGTAGGCAAATTTGTACTGGCAGCTGAGGTGATAGCACATGGGCACCTTGTTAATGATCCCTAACCCATGGTCACAAGACAGCCCCAAAGCTATTGCCATCAATTCTGCCTAATCCCAAAAGACATCATCAAATCATTTGGGCTGGAAGAGACCTCCCATGAGCATCAAGTCTGTTACCCAGCACTGCCAGGTCACCACTAACCCATGTCCCTCAGCACCACATCTCCAGGGCTTTGAAACCCCTCCAGGGATGGTGACTCCACCACTGCCCTGGGCAGGCCTTGACATTCATTTTGAGGACACACTCCAGCACCTCAGTATCCTCTTGGAGTGAGGAGACTTCTTGATTCTTAGCATTTGAGGTTTAAATTTTGCTATGGAAGGTGCTGTTGGGAAAAAAAAAACAACCTTCTTCAGCTGTGGCTGACCAAAGCTTGCCAGCCTGAGAAAGGGCTACAGTGGGACAGCAGTGTCTGTGTGACACAGAAGGCACAGTCCTGACTAAATCATCACAGCCCTCAGCACCACATCAGTAAGAAGCACATGAAGCACTGCAAGCTGAACCTCCCTGACAGAGGGCAGGGAGGCTAAGAGCATGGTTGCATTCCCAAGACAGTTAGATGAAGAGCAGATCAGGTTGCCCTGACCACAAAGATGCTCCTCCCACAGGCTTCCTTCCCTTCCAGCCTAGCCAAAGGGACTGCCAGAAGTGGCTCTGAAGAAGCTTTTCCTTGCTTCCTCTTGGCCAACCACAGGACCACACACCCTGAACCTTCCAGCAGCAGGCACTAGCTGCCACCACAACTCATAGTTTGGGGTACAGCAAAGCCTTTTGCAAGGGAGACATCTCCACATCATCACTGCTGCTGCCCGAGATGAAACCCAGCCTAGGGTGAGGGTTGTGGGAAGTGGTAGCTTGGTTTTAAGGTCAACTCAATTAGAATGAGTAAAAAATATCCTTTAAAACACCCCAGCAGAGAGTGTCAGTGTGTTTTCAAAGGCACAAGAGCACTTCTAGAAGCAGATTGGTTTATTTGTTCCATCTAATTGGCTTCCAAATGTGTCCCTGGCTTCCTCATCAAATGCATCTGAGATACTGCAAAGGTGACCTGGGAAGTTCTTAGATCCATCAGAAGGCACAAGGAAGCCATCAGCCAGCCCAAGGTTGGGCTGTGGATTAGGGGGGCATGGGTGTTTAAATAATCCCACTGCAGCTTTCCAAGGTCACTTTTTTCCTAGGACAACAGTGAATCCCTGCAAAGAGCCTTTCTGTAACCTGAAGAAGCCTCTCCCTCCACCCCTAACCTCCTGTAAGTTTATTTCTTCTAAACAAAGCAAAAGAAAAGAAAGCTTTTTATACCTGCAAGTCTTTGCTTTTCACCCTCTTATCTCAGTGTGGCACTACTTAGATGCCTGCTGATTTTCTTTACCTTTCACCAATAGGAGGATGGGAGAGACTTACCTGCCTGAGGCTGAGAGGAGAATGCAGAGGAATAGGATTCACTGTGCTTCTGCCTCAGATTTCTCCTGCCAAAGAGAGACACCAAAGGTCCCATGTTTTCTCACTCCCTGGATGTGGGAAAGATGTCAACACAGCAGCTCCAGGAAAACATCCAACAGCTTGACAGTGTCAGGCTTGAGAGCAAAGATGCATACCCACAGTTGTCTTTTATTCAGAGCAAGCTGCTGATGTTCCAGGAGAGGTAAAAGGAGACCAGGTCATTTGCTTCCAGGCAGAAGACAACATGAATACAGAATCCTACATTCATTTAGGTTGGAAAAGATCTCTAAAATTGAGTCCAACCCTTGGCCCAACATCCCCATGGCCACTAAACCATGTCCCTCAGCACCACATCTCCAGGGCTTTTCAGTCTCTTCAGGGATGGTGACTCCACCACTGCCCTGGGCAGCCTGGGCCAGGCCTTGACAACCCTTTCAGGGGAGAAGTTATTCCTCCTCTCCAACCTGAACCTCCCCTGGTGCACGAGAGAGCAAGAAGGTCACTCTTTGACAATCCAAGCTCCTGTAAGATCAGCATTTAAAGGTCTTGCACCTATCAGCTGCACTTGAAATTTGCCTTTCTGCAGCCAAACACTTTTCTCTTGCAAAGTCTTTTTCAAAGCCCTCTTCATCCAGCAGCAAGTAACTGTTGTTCTAGATACCTGGTTCTGGAGGGGCACAGACAATGAGAAGGCAGCTCCCTCCCTCCCTGCCCTGTTTCAATCTGTCATCTGCTCTTCATAGAATCATAGAATGGTTAAGGTTGGAAGGGACCTCTGGAGCTCATCTAGTCCAACCCCCCTGCACTGGCCAGGGACATCCCCAACTAGAGCAGCTTGCCCAGAGCCCTGGCAAGCCTCACCTGGAATGCCTCCAGGGATGGGAACTCAACCACCTCCCTGGGCAACCTGTGCCAGTGTTCCACCACCCTCATAGTGAGGAACTTCTTCCTAATGTCCAATTTAAATCTCCTCCTCTCCAATTTAAAACCATTGCCCCTTGTCCTTTCACTGCAGGCCTTTGCAAACAGGCCCTCTGCAGCCTGCTTGGAAGTTCCCTTTAAGTACTGCATGGGGCAACCTGTGGAGCTCTGAGGCCCAGCAGGCAGCACAACCAGCTAAGAACACCTCTCCAAGTCATCAATCTCACCAGCTTGGAGCTTCAACTGAGCACCCCCAGCATGGCACAGGCTGATTGCTTGTGAGTGCCATCCCAGCATTAGGAACTACTCATGCACATAGCACTTCAGCATCCTCCTCTGAGCAGAAGCAGACTGTTTGGAGTCATTGTCACTGCAGATTCGAAGGGTAAAAGGGCAAAAAAAGTAGTGATACTTCCCTATCTTAGTGAAAGGAATTGAGGACTTGAAGTATTTCTCCATTCCAGGTCAAACTTGTGTGTTTTTCCAGCTTCAAGCCAGTAGCAATGTTGCATTTTCTCTCTAGACAAGCCAACACTGTGTCCTGCTCCAAGAGCTGGAGGCTGCCAAGCTTCTTAAATACAAACTTGGACAGGTCTCTGGATAATTCCTAACCCAAGCAATTACCAACAGAAATCAGCATCACAGGTTCACCTCAGCTGGGATTGCAGGGAAGCAGCCAGAGCAGGAAAAAGCTGAGTGCCTCTCAATTCAGTCTGGAGCTCAAATGAAAGCTTTTCCAAGTGTGCAGGAGGAGTCCCACTCAGTCAGCTCTCTCCTTGCTGTAGCTTTCAAGCCTAGAGGGCAATGTTCTCTCTGATTTTTAGGCCATGCACTGCTAGCTTTAATATCAGACCTCACCCAGCCCTTCTGCCACTTCCAGTCTTATTCCTCTAACAGCTCCCTGCCTGGAATAGAGTCCAGCTTCATCATTCAAGCCAGCTCTATAAATACTTAATGGCTATTTCTCAACCCATTTCTTTTAAAGCCTTGTCCATTCCAAGCACTCCTCTTACAAGAGGTCCTTGGCCTCCTCTACAGGCACACAAGAAAAAACCCAAACAGTTTGGGATGTTTCCCTGAAGCTTAAAGCATTTCCATATTCTGGAAGGGTTTTTATTCTGGCATCTCACAACTGGTACTTTTTTGCCCTCCAAGTTTGTTTTCCTAGTGAATTTCTCATTGACAAAGACAAGCTACTTCACCTCCTCCATCCTTGAGTCCCTCAAAAAAATCCTTCACTACTTCTGTCAGAGGAATTTGCATGTTGGAATACATTGGGCTGGTCAGAAGAGAAGCTTTTTGTCACAGCCTTGAGTTGTAGAAACAGCTTTTATTTTCATTAAACCCAAGGGAGAGCTATTTCTCCCCATCAAGTGATGCTTGAAGACAGAGTCACTTCTCCAAGTGTGTCATGACCAGATCACACTACAACTTGACTCCATCTACACTCAGCATTCCCAAATTCATCAATAACTGACAAGACCTCAACTGCAGCAAGCAGGAAGGCAAGACACCAACTAGAAGTGACCCCAAAATAATTCTTATACTACACACTTGACCCTCAAGATGTATGAGGAACCTTTGAAAGAGAGCTTTACTTTCAAACAGCCCCAAATTACATCAACCTTTACCTGATGCCCTGCTGAGACTTGTTAAAAGGTTTTCTCCACTGTATTCTAAAAGCATATAAGCAAAAAAAACACCCACCCCAGCATTTAATGGAGTGTAAAACTAATTATTATGAAATAAAACTAGCTGTTCACAAAGTGGAAAAACATCCCATTTTCATGTCCTATTTTCCTTTCCAACGTATTCCCTCTTCCCCATCAGCCAGCCTGCTTTGCAAATGGAATAATAACTCTTCTTTCACAGCAGAGTGCTGGCTTGAAGGCTACCAGTCCAACAGGAAAAAGCTTCCCCAAATTTAATGGCCCTTAAATGCTCAACATCTTTTTCACTTCATGTAAAATCCATCTGACCTAATAGCTGTGACTGAATTATCTGTGTGTTTTTTCTATTAAAAGTTCATTTTCTGAGTTGGCAGAGCAACACATGCATTAGATTAAAATAAAAAGCAGTAATCTCTACAAACTTCCCAGAATTCAGAGAGATTTCCAAGTCAGCTACTCCAAAACAAAAGAAGAGACTCCCAGCTCCCCTTTGAACAGTGCCAACAAGCAATTAGAAGCTGCATTACCTTATTCATGTTGCTTTATTGCTTCATGGAAGAGCAAACTCCCCCCTCAAACCTCTCAAGCCATGTTTCATTTCTGTTTGACATTTTCCTGACCTCCCTTTTTCTTCCCTGATTGTTTGTCCATGAATAATGCACAACTCCTGAAAGCTTCCCTCACTAGGCAGGTGAGAACTGAGGCTTGGTTTTACCAAACCTGGGGATGATCACTGCCATGGGAAGCTGACTGACAGCTCAGATTTGAGAGTCACTTTCAGGAGTCAATTGAGCCAAAACAAAAAAACACCCCAAAACTTTTTATACACAAGGGACTTGTTCATTCCGTTTGAGCCTGGACACATCCCACTCCTATTAACACTCCAAATATTCAGCTCCCTTCATGCTAGCACATCAGCACTCCCCAGGTAACAAACCTTCTGAGCAATCACATGAAATATAGAATTACAGCCAGGAAATTCTGATTTGGTTTCTCATTCCTATGGCATTTTTTGCACTTGCCTTCATTTCTTGAAGGACTTTCTCTCCTAGGTGAGGACATAAAAGTCCAGGTAAGACTTTCCTCCCAAGCACAATCCTGCTGGTTAAAACACAGTGTGATCCAAAGGGCAAAATAAACACAATTAAAGCTCCACAATGACTCTGTGGCACTGCTCCTCCAGCTGCACTGACACCTCAGAAGATGCACACTTCCCACTCATCTCCAACAAATGGCAACTTCAAGTTAATTATCTCTTTTTTTTTTTGCATCATATTAACATGAGACACTAGGAATAGCAAGGAAATACCTTAAAAAGGGAAAAAAGCCTCAACTTAAATACCCCTTACAGCTTCCCAAGCCCAGCTACCAATTGACACTTCAGAGAGAAATGGTCAATTGGAATGATTCCTTTAAAAACAAGATGCCCTGCAATGAAAACAGCAATCATAGGCATGCTGAAAGTAACAGGACATAGGGTTGAGAGCTGCAGAAGTGATCCTAAAGTCATTTAAGATAAGGAGAATCCTCAGGTCTATGCTATTCCATTCAGCTGCTGGAACAACAATCAAGTCTCCATGCAGTAAGAACTTGGAAGTGTCCAACCTCAGCATGAGAGCAAGAGAAGAGCAGGGAGTATTTTCACCTTGCTTTTGAAGAGAGTTCAAGCTGATGTTTGAGTGGCATGTTGATTTTCCCTTCCCACCCTTAAAACAGAAGTAAAATTACAGAGAAATCACTTTGTCTACTACAAAACTGAAGGGGATGTAAATGTAATTTAAAGTAACTAGCCTTCTTCTGCACAAACAACACCAGCAGAGATCAAACCACCCCTACAGTGCACCTTAGAATATAGGAAGCTCTCTGAAAATCATCACTGAAATGCATTTTGTGATGCCCTGGAGATGAGTAGATTCACTAAATTTGACAGAGCCTATCTAGAGGCAGAGGGAAGGTTTTGACATCTCAGATTTTGGAACAGCTCTACCCAAGTGCCAGTTCCTCTTGAGATAAATCTCTAATGTATACATCCACTCATATATATTCTTTTTCAAGGTCAAATTAGAGATTTATTACAAAAACCCTAAAGAGAGCTTCTGCTTACTAACTCAGGATACAAGCAACTCCTCAGAGCTCCACGGAAGAAATCACTGTCCCAGTTACTGTTTCAAGTTCCACTTTACACTCTTCATACCCAAACAGCTTAACAACCTCCTTCATGTCCATGTGCCACGGGATGAAACATCCAAATAACTGATCATTAAAGCAAGCTAATGGTGAAATGAGAGAGCTTTCACTTCCAAATCACACCAAATGAATGGACTTTGGGAGTGCCAAGAAATTATTGTGCAGAGATCACTTGGCATGAGAACAGGAGCAGGGTTAAGCTTTCAACTAGAAGGAATAGTAAAGACTTACCTCAAACTTCCCTCATCCCAAAACCCAGCTCATCCTGTTCCTTGTAGAAGTGGCCAGAGTTGATTTATTCTGAAGAACTAACTGGAAAAAGCTTTGAAACTTTTGATCAAATATCACCACAACATAGAAAAATCCCAGTCATTCCAAAGGAGATCTAACCCCAACACACATTACCTGGGATTCAAGAGCATTCCAGGGAAGTTCCACATCCTCCACTACCACCCAGGCTATTTTGCCAAACTATTTACAAGAGAATTTGGGGTTTGTTTGTTGTTTTGGGTTTTGTTTTTTTTACAGAATTGACCACTACAATAAAAAAAAGAAGAAAACATTTTATTGATACTGTAAATGTGGGAGAAATTTAGAAAAACATACATAGAACTCCCTCAGGAAGGAAGCATACAATAGCAAAATATGCCAGAGTTAGTATATCAAACCCAAAATCCTCTCTAATAAAGAGTTTCAAGTAATGCAATCATAAAAGAATTTGGCTAAAAAGTAACATGTATATATACTGAGATGTTTTCTGTAAAAGTCCTCTAAAGAAATTAAAGGAAAGCAGCAGATCTGTTTAACTACAGACATCTCTTTAGTAAATATATTAGGTGTATTTATCTAATAGCACATTCCTCTCACCATATTTGTCTCCTCCTCTGGGTGACACTTGTCTCTTCAATACTACAAGACTCTGCCCCAAAAGGGACAAAGTAAAGTGACACAAACATAATACTTCTAGAAATACCTGAGCCCTAAGCCTGTGAGGTCCAGCTTGGTGAGAAACTCAGTTAACATCAAGCAGAGAACTCTGCACTCTGACTTAACTCCTTGTTCTTCAGGAACGTGGAAGAGAAAGTTTGGCATTTCTGCATCAGGATGGCAGATTCCTACTTGCAAATGCTTTCAAGCAAGGAGGCTGAAGTTAACATGGCTACTGAGAGCACTTAGACTGTTTGTTCTGTTCCAACAGGCTCCTTTTTCAACTACTTCCTTTGAATAGTTCCACACTCTGTTTTCTTTCATCAGACTTACTCATGGCAGCATCATCCTTCACTTGACCTGCTTCTTCAATAGGTAGCATCCAAGCAGATAAAACTCTCATTTCATTAATCCTTGCTCTGTGCATCTTTCCCCATAAATAAGATTATAGTACACCATTTACAGGTAAGAGTTCCAGGAGATAGTGTCTGAGAATCCAACAGCTGACTTATCCAGTGGCCAACTTCAGGAGCTGCTCAGTCTTCACTCATATTAGGCTTCATGAAGAATGAAGTTACACAGGAGGAAGACTATTGAATTTAGATCAAAGCATGACACTCCAGTCCCACTGCTGCAGCCTGCAGTAATCAATACTGCAGAGCAATAGTGAGGAAAAACAATCTTGGGAGAAGGAAGAAGGGAGGCAAACAAAAGGTTAGTGTTTTGGTGAAAACCTGATTTTTAAAGTCTTGCAAAAAAAGCAAAGGCACTACAGGTTAAGCTTATGTTTAAACAAAGTCTATAACTTGGCCAGCCAAGTTACAAGATACACCTAAATTCCTCTCATCCACCTTTGCAGCTGACCTACTAAGCTTAGTTTAGTTAAGTCTGGATCAGCTTCTGTGACCAAACAGCCACTTTCTCTTAATCATTAAAGGAGATATACAGCTACAATACTTAGCCAAGCTCATTTGAAGCCAGTTTATTTTTAACCATACCCTAAGAATTCAAGTGATAGGATAAACTGGAGTTTTCTGGGTCTAGAAGTGGTCAATCAGACATTAAAAATAATGTTAACTACTATGTCATCATTTTGACAGTCAGCTTTAAAAGATGTTCTACATCTTTCATTGTAGTGTCAGATCTGAAACTTAGCAGCCCTGGTTGGACAAGAAGAAAATATTTCAGCTTTGGAAGCTGCTTCATATTTGGAGGTCCTCACTGCAGTTATGTTATTATCATCATGGTATCAGTCTGCTGAAGGTTAGCACTGCCATAATCACAGCACTCCTACAAGATGCAGCAGCCTTCAAGAGCAATGGCACTAAGCACATCAGCAAACAAGTCCCTGTCTCATCCGAATGATCTGTAGGAGAGCAGCTTGGACATCTTCATCCATGTGACCCTAGAGCAAGGAAACACCCAGTTAACGTTGAAAAACCTATGAAGTGCCAACCATTCCATCACTAACAACAGGAGATCAGAGAATGTTAGGGGGTGGAAGGGACCTCTGGAGATCATCTAGTCCAACCTCCCTGCAAGAGCAGGAGAACCCAGAGCATCTTGCACAGGATGTGTCCAGGTGGGTTTCGAATCTCTCCAGAGATGGAGACTCCAGCACCTCCCTGGGCAGCCTGGGCCAGTGCTCCACCACCCTCAAGTTCCTGCTCATGTTCAGATGGAAGTGCCTGGGTGCTAGTTCTTTCCCATTGCCTCTAGTCCTGTCCCTGAGCACCACAGAACAAAGCCTGGCCCCATCCTCTTGGCACTCACCCTTTAAGTATTGATCAGATCCCCCTCAGTCTGCTCTTCTCCAGGCTAACCAGCCCCAGCTCTCTCAGCCTCTCTGCAGAAGAGAGGTGCTCAAGTCCCCTCAGCATTTTCGTAGCCCTTCTCTGGCTCCTCTCCACAAGTTCCCTGTGCTTCTTGAACAGAGGAGCCCAGAACTGAACACACTACTCCAGCTGTGGCCTCCCCAGGGCAGAGCAGAGGGGAAGGAGAACCTCCCTTGACCTGCTGGCCACACTCTTCTAGCAGCACCCCAGCATGCCATTAGCTTTCTTGGCCCCAAGGGCACATTGCTGCCTCATGGGCATCCTGCTGTCTATGAGGACTCCCAGGACTTTTTCCATGAGCTGCTTTCCAGCAGATCAGCCTCTAACCTGTCCTGCTCCAGGGGGTTATATCTCCCTAGATGCATCACCCTACACTTGCCCTTACTGACTTCCATAAGGTTTTTCTGTGCCCAGCTCTCAGCCTGTCCAGGTCACAGGGGATGGCAGCACAGCCTCCTGGGGTGTCAGCCACTCCTCCCAGTTTGGTGTCAATTTTTTTCTGTAATTCCTAAGAATTACCCCAAAGTCTTAACTCCTTGCTCTATTTTCACCCCTCCTGGAAAAATCTGAGATGCTCTAGGAATCCTGTTCCATGTAGTTACACAAAGACAAACGACAACAAGATGATGGCATAGTAAAGCTACAGCCATGGAGTGTGTTTGGTTTTGTGTTAGCTCTCTCCATTCTAAATGAAAACAGGCACTTGATGCCAGTTTCAAGTTTGAGGTCTTCCAGTATAGCAGCTAGAAAGAGTGTCTGAAGAACCTCTAGATTGAGATGACAGAAGGAAACAAGCTGAGCTTGGACCATCATACCTGTACAGCACTAAGGAGATGTGTCCGGTAAACAGAAACAACCTCTTGATGCTGCCTTTTAGCATCCTGGAAAAGAAGAGAGGAAGAGGAGGTGAAGTCATCAAATTTCTGACTGTTTCCAACTTTGTGTGCTTGGTTTTGCTCACTTCTAGAGCAGCCCAAGCAGAATGTCAAGGTTCAAGTTAGCTATATCCCCTCCATTAACCAAGAACTGAGTCATTGCTTCACTTCATTGCTTACTCTAAGCCAAGATCAAAACCAGCAACAGCATCAGTTATTTGCTTAAAACCACCCAGTTTAGAACACTTTGCCTTATAAAATAGTCAACCTTGCCAACATCTTACTATTGGAGATGTGTCCTGCCTCTGTACAAATGTACATGTCACTAACTTAACATTAACAGCTTTCACAGTGAGCTTGATCAAAGTCACAGGGGCCACAAAATCCCAGCAGTCACTAGTGATGTCAGCATTCCCCTTCATTTCATGGTTATATTTGCAGCCCAGAGAATACAAAAATCAAATCCATTAGGCAAGGACAACCTCCCTTTCTTCTAAAGTGAGACAATACAGAGCTGGTGCTTTTTGCAAGGGGGAAAAAAAAAATGAAGGTGGAACTTGCACACAGAAATGGCCTTGGCATGAATTACAGCAGAGGATCTTGAAAGCATGAAATTCTCTCTCAATTCTGTCCTTTTTCTCTAGACAAGTTCCCAAATGCTGCAACTCTAACATGCAGGAAGAAGTTTGCTTTTCTGTAAACAGGAAAAAAAAAACCCAACAAATTCATGAACACTCTACCTCTGAAGGCTAAGCCTACAGCCAAGGTTCCAGTGGCCACAGCCACATCTCCTTATGAGCAATGGTTTCAGACAGTGCTTTGTGTGACTACTTACAGCCAGCTGCTGCTGCAGAGCTTTCACTTGGTTCTGGAGCACTTCAACCTGCTGGTTCTGCCTCTTGGAAGGAATGCCAGTGGTGTATGTAAGCTGAGACAAGCCATTGAGAGCTTGTTTTAACCTCTCGACATCATTGAGCAGCTCTGTTATCTTGGAGGGGAAAAAAAGAGGCACAGAAAAAGCTCCTTTAAGAATCTCTCACTTACCAAACCCCAATTTTCTTTTAGCATTTTGTAAACACTGAAATCGATGAGGTATAGACTCTGGAGGTCAGCCAGAGATTGAAGTGACTTCTCTAAAGATATGCTAGGTCTCATGTTTAGAAAGAACAAGCTTATGCCCCAAAAATCTAAAAGCTTTAACAGTTTAAATACAATTTATGAAGCCTGAAATAGCAAAGGAATTGGACAAAACTTAGCATAATGCTACCAAACATCAGGATTTCAGCTTAGGAGATGTTGGCCAGTCCTGGGTACCTAACACTCAGTGCACAAAGTCATGCTTGAATACTTCAGTAGCTCTATGTGAAGCCTAGTTAATGCTCCTGACATTCAGTTTAGCAGGAAGGAGCTCTCTGACACCTCACCTTGTTATCCTTGGCTTCCACCTGCTTTGCAGATTCCTGTATTCTCTTCTGCAGGTCAATGATGGTGGTCAGTGATTTCTCACACCTTTCTTTCTGGTCTTTGATTTCTTGCTCAATAGTGCAGCTCCGTAACTGAAGCAATTCCTTCTCATCCTTTAAGGAAAGCTCACTCCTTTTAGCCTCCAAAGCCTCCTCACATGCTTCTTCATATTTTTTGCTCATGTTGGACAAGTTTTCAGCTATGCTATCAATCTGGGCCTCCAGGGTATTCTTCATGGACTTGTACTCTGACATGTCAATCACTTCTTTGCTCTGCAGGTGTGTTAAAGCTTGATGAGTAAGTTGAATCTCAGATTGCAACCTCAAGATCTCCTCATTTTTCACTTGGTTTTCCTCTTCCTTTTCTTTCAAGCTGGTTTGGATTGCTCCAATCTCTTGTTCCAGCATTTCCTTCATTTGTCTGTATTCCAACAGAGGTACTGAAGACTTCTTTAGACCTGACAATTCCTGCTGTAGTTCTCCTACTTTCAGCATTTCTCTGTCATAAGATTCCTTCTTGTTTCTGAGAGCTTCCTTCAGCTCCTCTACAGTGTGACCCAGAGCTGACTTCAAGGCTTCAATCTGTCTTGCTGAAAGATGCTGAGCCTGCCCAGTTCCAGGCTGCTGGGTGCTCCCTTGCAGCTCAGCTTCCTCCTCCTCCTCACCTGTGTATTTCTGCAGCAATTCTCTCAGCTGCTTGTTCAGCTCTTCCAGTTTGCTTGCAAACATGCTTTCCATCTCATGGCATTTCTCAGCCAGGATGTAGTTCTGCTGCAAGTCATTTTGGATGGACAAAAGACCATTCCTGAGCTTCTCATTCTCTTGTATGTACTTCTGGTTTTCCTCCTCCCTTTCTCTGCACTTCTGCACCTCTTCCTGCAACTGTGCTCTCAGTTCTTTCACTGTAGCTTCAAAGCTTTGCTCTCTGTCTGCCAAGGAGGCAACTGGGGCATATTTGGACTGAATGCATTCTTGAATTGTGTCAAGTTCCTTCTTCTGGGCTTCAATTTCTGCATGCAGCTGGGAAATTTCATCCTGACCCTTCTTATATTCAGCCATCATCACAACATTGTTCTCCTCCAGTTCCTGCACGCTCTTATTTAAAGTACTCACTGTACTTTCATGATCTTTTACACTTATATACTCAGTTTGTAATTGGTTCTGCAAGAGTTTCACCTGATTTTTCAAAGCCCCATTTTCTTCATTCACCCTCATGAGTTCCTGCTTGACCTCTTCATGTTTTCCCTTCAGATCTGACAGCTCCCTGTTAGCCTTTTCCAGTGTGTTATTCAAGACAGTTTTAATCTCCTCATGTGTGGTAGCCAGCACATACTGATCCTGGAGAGTCTCTCTGATGACTGCATTTTCAGACACTAGCTTGCCCACTTTTGCCTGTTCCTCCTCATATTTCTTCTGAAGCTCAGCAAGCTGCTTTTCAAGTTCAATACCATTAGATTTTAAAGCTTCCACTTCTTTTTTGTGCTGCTCTGGAGAGAGGTACACAGCTTGGAAGTGGCCAAGATTTTCACTTAAGTGGTTCTTCTCTGCTAGCAACTGTTCAGCTTCTGCTTTGCTTTCGTTGTATTTCTTTGTCAGTTCAAAAAGCTTTTTGGTCAGGTCACCAACAGTCAGATCATTTGCTTTCTTCAGTTCTTCATGAATTTTTATAGGCACATTCTGGCTTTTCATTTCAGTTCTCAGCATTTGGATCTGCTGCTTAAGCATCTTGTTATCCACCTGCAATTTGTCAAGTTCCTTTTGCAGAGTCTGATTCTTCTGGGATAACTCAGAAATCATCCTCCCAAGCTCCTCATTTTTTTGCTCGAGCCCATTCCTCATTTGTTGGTGCTCTTCTGGCTTTACATGCTGAGCAAGTTGAGCTCTCTGGCTCTCAGATTCCCTCTTTAAAAGCAGAATCTCTGCCTGTAGCTTTTCACGCTCTCCTTCCATCTCTGCTATCTTCCTTGCTTTCTCATTCACTTCACTTGATAACAAACCCTTCATGTTCTCAAATGCTTCTGCAGTTACAGAGCAGGCCAACTTTGCTGCTGTTTCTTGGAGCTGCCCTTCCAACTCCACAACACTTCTTCCCCTTTTATCTCTCTCCATCTCCAACTTCACAAGTTCCTTCTGCAACCTTTTATTTTCCTCCATCAGCCTGCCTTCATCTCTCTTGAATTCTGCCACCAGCAATTCATTCTGCTTAATCTGATTCCTCAGTTTCCCCACTTCAGCAGAGGCTCCTTCATACTTGGCTTTCATTTCTTTCAACTGATCCTTCAGCTCCTCTGTCAGCTTGCTGTTTCCCCCAGCAGCTTCATTAGTCAAGTGATCTTTCAGAGCAAGGAAGTGGCTCTGCATTTGCTTCACTTTGCCTTCAGAGTCAAACATTCTTTTCTGCACATCTTTTAAAGCATCTTCCAGCTGTTTGATCTGTCCATCAGACTCCACCTTGGTCCTTTCACACTCTGCTGCCAAAGCTTTGCATTCTGATACCTTGTGAGAGAGTTCTCTCTGTAATTTGCTGATCTCTTCTTTTGCTGCTGCATAGCAACTCCTCAGGTTGTCAAGTTCCTTCTTTAAAGTTTCCTTCTCTGAACTGGGTGATTGGTTAGGCAGAGAGAGCTCCAGGGGTCTCAGCAGAGACCTAGACTGAAGAGGAATTGGCACACAAAGAGACAGATGTTTACAAGTTTGGTAAGTTACAGACATAGGAATGATCACATACTTAGATATCTTAAATCCAGAGCATTAAATCTGGTTTGTGTTTTTTTTCTTGGAAGCATTATTTTCAGCTTGTAACAGTAAAAACTTGGACTAGAGCTCTGCATCACTGTTCCCAACCATCAGACCCTACTGAGAGTGAAGTGCAAGGACAGTATGTTCATCTCATTTCTCTTGTTACTCATATTTAATTATTAATCTGCTAGAAGATATTTATTAAGAGATATCCCACACCCCTCAAAGCATGTGAAAATAATCTTAAAAGGAAATAAAGCACAGTGTGTCATGGTTAATAGAACCCTCTTGCCAAGAAGACTGAGGAAAAAAGTCATTTAATATACTGTCCACTAAAGGATCTCTCACCAGTTTTGTCCTCCTACTACATTGTCTTCACTACCAGCCATGATGGCTATTTCATGGCACAAGCTTGCTCCTGTGATCTCATTCCAAGGAGCAGAAAGCAGCTCCAGATAGGACCAGTTTAAAGCTACTTTACTCCTGCCTGGGACAGGGGTTGGGGTCTTTTTTCTCTTTTTCCTCCTTAAACAACTGCACATCAACACAGAGCTCTAAGATAATAGGGATAATCTTATTTATTTAGCCATCCCATCAGCAGCAGCCTGGTGATTCACTGCAGAGCATTTAGCACAACTCTACAGCATTTAAAGCTCAGTCCCAGCCATAACTCTAGAGGGCACCAGCAGTTCAAGATCACCAAGCAAAGAGTGTTGAAAGCCTACCACTCAGAAGTAATGTTTAACATATATATATACACACACATTTATCAATATATTTAGCTTTCTCAAGCAAAACTATTCTAGAAAATTCTCTCAAGTGGCAAAATATTCCTTACCTGTGATTCCACAGCAAATGCTTGCCCTTGTTTAAGTAATAAATCTTCTTTTCCTAGATGGGCAAAGCAAACAGCATTTAATCTCTGGTTAAAAGCAGTAACACAGTCACAAGAGCTAGGATTTTTCCTTCCTAATTTTGTTGTGTTCAGCTGTGCTAGGCTGCAGGGTTATGTTTGAGCACTTGGTATTAGAATCATAGGATTGTTTAGGTTGGAAAAGATCTTCAAGATCATCGAGTTCAACCATTCCCCAGCACTGCCACGTCACCAGTAAGTCATGTCCCTCAGCACCACATCTCCATGGCATTTCAACTCTTCCAGGGATGGTGACTCCAGCACTGCCCTGAGCAGCCTGGTATAAGCCTTGACAACCCTTTCCAGGAAGAAATTGTTCCTCATGTCCAACCAAAACCTTCCCTGGCCCAACTTGAGGGTGTTTCCTCTTGACCTATCACCTCCTAACTCTTAACAGCTCCTCCTTAATGAAGTCACATCAGAAGTCTAGACAAACTCCTCCTAAGGGGAAAAACACCCCAACTATGCCAGGCTAGGTCAACTGTTCTACCAAACAGTCACCTTGAGCTAGCTGCATGTCTGCACATGAAAACATCAGGGAAAAACATCCCCTTGTGCTCCAATGACATGATCCTTCTTGATAAGCAGCTAAACAACTCATGACAGATTAAGTAACACTTCAAGTTACACAAGTGTAAAACAGGCCTGAACCAAGTTGGATCCAAAAGGCTTCAGTTTCTGGAAGTGGAACCACAAGCTGAGGTCTGATGTTTAAAGTCTCTTTCAAACCTGCCTACCCTCAAGCTTTCAGGTTGACCATTGTTCTGTTGTCATGAGCTAGATGTGGCGTTTTAAGCTATGAAAAAAGCAAAGAGAAAGAATCAATGTGGAGCACAGACCTTGCTCAGCTTGTTTTTCATGTTATTAGAAGATGTAGCAGAGCAACAATGCACATTTCACATGAGCAGTTACTCATGAGACTGATCACTAGTGCCCTAGCAGCCAGGTACAAACACAACTGCACCAAAGTGATTGCATTCTGAGGTGTGAAGTGTGGAAACACACAGTTCAGACCAACAAAAGGAAGAGAGGACAGAAAGAAAACCATCTTTTGTCTATGTGTTTCAACACTGCATCATCCACAGTTAAGTTTGAAAGATTATTTCAAGTAAGTGTATTTATACTTACTACTACCAAAGTTGCTTCCAGACCCCAGCAAGTCAACCTAAAAGCAAACAACACTGAAGTAAAGCTCCAAATTCATCTCCAAGTTTTACTATAAGATAAGTGAGGGATTAAAGGGCAGGGAAAGCTTTTCCAATGTGATAACCACTTCAGCAATTTTAAATGGTTGAAAGTCTTAAGTATATCACTACTGTAAATATCACTGCTATATTACATCTCAAACCAATTAACCTACTTCATAATGTTTGAGTTTAGCTTTGAGAGCTTCAATAGTTCTTAAGCTTTCTTCCTGCTGTTTTTCCTTGGCAGTTAGGATTTTCTTCAGCTCATCCTTCTGAAAGAAAAAAAAAGAGTGCAAATAGCCAAAAGCCCCAAGAGTGGCCAAATTCATAAGATCTTAAGCAACTTCTTGAAAAGTTTAAAGTGAATTTCAACCAAGATCAGCACTGACAGAAACCTTAACCTTTTGACTCAAGTTCTTCCACAACCAAAGGAGTCTGGAAGACTGAGCCAAGGGCATGGCCACCAACATCATCTGCTATCATTTAATTTATTCACATTCATTAGTCTTGCATTACTGAAAGTCACTAAAGAGATACTTCTCATAATAGTAAGTCTGCTTTAAAGGTGCCAGAGGGATTACATTTATTATTTGGTGGAACAAAAATGCTGTGCAGCTGTGTCAACAGATTAGGTATCAGCAGATATTTCCTTTAGCATTTAGAGAACTTTTCTTTATAGTTTTAAATACTACTACACACAATAGTCTCTTCCCCTATTCCTGTTCTATTCCAGTTCTAACAAGGTGATATATCATACCTCAGTTTCAAGATCATCTGCAAACATTTGCTCCTGCAAAAATAACAAAACAAACAAAAAAATTCCCCTACAAATCATTTTTATCAATAATCTTTAAGGGGTTTAAACTGTTCAGTAGTGACAAGTCCACCCCAGCTTCTAATGCTACACACTTCTGACTGCTCCCCTTGGATTTAACATCTAATTTCTGGTAAGAGAAAGAGATCAGCAGAAGTTCAAGGATGGGTGACAAAGCAATGCTCTCTTGCCAGGCATGCTAAGAAACTGGAATGGCTTTTTAACTACCTAGGTCATACACTACTGAGGCAAAAGAGGAGTTTTGCAGCAGAAGTATGGTGGTTTTGGAAAGTATGAAGGAATTTGTGGTTTTCCTTTGAAAGGCAATGCTTAAGACAGAAGTTCAAAGCAGCAAATGATTCCAAGAGGAAGAAATATTTTATGTGCCATGTGAGCTTCCAGAGGGGGAAAAGTGTCCTATTTTTATTTTCTTCCTGAATTGTACTGCTCATATTTAGACCTTTAAGAGAGAACATTTTTCCAAACAGGTTTCAAATTCCCTATTGCAAACCTTTTTTTTTTGTTGCCAATTGACACTTTCTTGTGTTTCCACTTAAACCAACAGCTGGAAAATAAGAAGTGGCTAGGATAAAATACTGAGCCACAAGACATAGATTTAATAGTGCAGATGAAGTTTCCTCTCCAAATTACCACATGCCAGAAAGAACACCTCCTGGTTCATGCTGCATTGCTACCTGCAGACAGAGGTGTTGCTGCTCAAATTTAGGAGTTGTACTACTGTTCAGAATGTGAGGTGACCTGGTATAAGACCAAAGCCTTTTGCAACAGAGAAAAGAGGCACCAGCAGGAAGAATTGCCAGGAGAGCAGTGAAGACCACATTCCAATTACAGCTGCTTTCCTTTCTACTTCCAGCAGCCTTCCCTGTCAGCACTAGGTTATTCCTACAGTAGTTTTACCTCACTCAGCTGTAGTTGTAACCCACTGATTCTATCCAGCAGCATCCTTTGCTCCTCTTGCACTTCTCTCATTCTGTCTTTCAGATCTTGATTCTCTAACTCCAAATCCTCAAAAATTAAGGAAAAAAGAAAATTAAACCCACATCAGCACACTACACACACACACTGGGAAAAGTCAAGAATCCAAACCAACAGTTTTAAGAGACATTAAAGACACCAAGCCTTGTCTTATGAGTCCCCTAATGATTTTGTGGCCTTACTCCAGCTCTTTCTCATTCTGAAGGTTTATATTAGTGCAAGCTCCACAGTCTTTCACACAATCCCAGAATGTTAGGGATTGGAAGGGACCTCTGGAGATCATCTAGTCCAACCTCCCTGCAAGAACAGGAGAACCTAGAGCAGCTTGCACAGGATGTGGTCCAGTTGGGTTTGGAATCTCTCCAGAGATGGAGACTCCAGCACATCCCAACCCCTAACATTCTGTGATCTTGAATTAGCAAGTCATTAGGTTCATTATGTGGGAATACTCCAGCCAGAAATCCTTCTTGCTTACCTGAGCATTCTGTTCCTTCTGATAGAGCTTGACATTCACCTCCTCCTGTGCCTGCAGCCTGCTCCACTTCTGTGACAGGTTAGTAATCTGGGACAGCAACAGAGAAGTCTGGGTTTATATTCCATTTTCATCCATTTCTGGGGACAGTGAGCTGTTCTCAGCCCCATTTCAGCTGCCATTGAGGGACACCACCACCACCATCCACATTCTGACAGATTGCTCATTTGTGAGCTCATCCAGACAAACAGGATGCTTGCCAAAACTAATCTGGAATATGCACCTCAAATATTTGTTAGATAAACAGCCACATCATCAGATTACTGAGGAAATCTTCTCAGCTAAGAATTATATTCTAATACTGAACTAGTTTGGCATCACAGCACAACCTGAATCACCCTCTCAACAGTACCAAGGATTCACTGCCCCAGGAGATACTTCCTACAGAAGCAGTCTTACCTTTTGGTCAGGTTGCCCTCTCTTCATAGAACCTCTAGCTATAAAAAGCACCACAAAAATAGCAAGTTAAAAATTGCATTTCAGACTCAATGCAACACATTCAGCTAATTCTATCCATTTTCCATCTTGGCAGCATATTTTCAGGAGTAGAGTCACCACCTCCCCACTGAATCCAATATGGAAATGTTCACAAGTACAAAGTTTTCCTATAAGTGAGGCTAAATAACTCTTGTGCTCACTACTGCAGTGCCAGGTTCAGCAATGTTCATACCTTGAGCCTGCATGTACTTTCAAAGCTTTACTAAAGCCAAACAAAACCCTCAAAAGCCTTCTTCCCCCTCCCAAACAGGCAGTTTATCACCTTTGTGTTCAAAGCACTATAGAAAAACAATTGCTGAAGACATAGCAGTGGGAAGACACACAATCCAAATGCAGGAATAACAGCAAAACTGTTTAGAGAGCCATGTTCTTCCTACCTTTGGTGGAATCCTCAAGGGCAGCTTTGATCAAAGCCAAAATGTCAATATTGTCCCCAATTCGGGCATAGTAAGCACAGTCATGCCCAAGGCCATCAGTCAAACTAACATCTGCACCATTCCTGAGCAACACTTCTACTGCATCCTTGCAGCCATATTCACAGCCTAGCATTAGGGCAGTCCTGGGGATGGGGAGAGAGACTAAATTCAGACACTCAAGGATCTCAGGCTTCAACAGAGCAATCACTTAGAGAAATAAACCTTCCTGCACTTCTCTCTGATCATGGAAGCTTGAGTCTTTTATCAAGAGAGCTTTAAAAAGTCATTTAGTTGATGTTTAAAGACTTGAAGAGCAAACAAAAACACTAATAGCAGTATTTTAATGAAACCCATCCTGGCTTAGATCAGCACTAGTGTGGGCAGTAGAGATCATCCTTCTGGACTGAGCACTGGGGAGGCCACATCTCTAATCTTGGGTTCACTTTTGGGCTCCTCACTTCAAGAAGGACATTGAGGTGCTGGAAAGTGTCCAGAGAAAGGCAAGGAAGCTGCTGAAGGGTCTAGAGCACAAGTGTGGTGAGGAGCAGCTGAGGGAACTGGGGTTGGTTAGCCTGGAGGAGGCTCGGGGGAGACCTTCTCACTCTTTACAACTACCTGAAAGGAGGTGGTAGTGAGGTGTGGGTTGGTCTCTTCCCCCAGGGAACAAGTGATAGGACAAGAGGAAACAGCCTCAGGTTGTGCCAAAGGAGGTTCAGGTTGGATATTAAGAAAAATGTCTCCCTTGCAAGAGTTGTTAAGCATTGGCCCAGGCTGCCCAGGGCAGTGGTAGAGTCACCAACCCTGGAGGGGTTCAAAAATCATGTAGACATAGCACTTGGTGACATATTTTATTGGAGGAGTGTTGGGTTAATAGTTGTTCTTAATGATCTTGGAGGTCTTTTCCAACCTTAATGACTCCAATTTGTCAAATCTTTGAGAGCCACCCACTGTTCTGAAAACTGCCATGACTTTGGCTTCTTCTCTATTTAGAGATCTCAACAGACAACAAACACAAGAAGTTTAGACAAAATTGGAGGGAGCAAGTGCTTGGGAACTCTGGCTATGCCTTCCAAACACTTGCCAGCTCCAGAACATGCCATGCAATGATCCATGCTTTGTCCCACAGCAGCTTCTTGCCCCTTGGCCACCAGGCAGTCATCCTCCAAAAAACAGCAAGCAGAAGTAGCAGCTACAGATAGAAACCCCTCCCTGACCTCCTCTCCACAAACAAAGATGCAAACATTTCGAGGCCTTCAGGTGTCTCCAGTGGGACTCAAGTGCTTCTTGACCACTTTTGTCACAACTCATTTTGCATCTTGATCCCAAAGAGTGCAAGATGCAGCTCTGGACACAAACTCTTAGAAGAACTAAATGCAGTTTTCCTGCTGGCAGGAAAAAGCCTACATAGATTTTAGATGCAAGAACAAGCAATAAAATAAGTCCACAGTTATCTGCATTACTGAATGGACACATCTACTTCTCAACTAAAGCCCAAGTTCTTCTCCAAGAATTTGGCATATTTATTCTGTAGCCTGAAAGCCAAGGGACAGTGTTTGAGCCTAAAACATCAGCAAGCATTCTGACAGCCCTCAGCATGCTTTACCTGTTTTGCTTGTCCCTGGCATTGACATCTGCTCCTCTGTCTAGCAGAAGCTGGCAAACTGTGGGACGACACATCTGAGTGGCCAGCACTAGAGGTGTCCTCCCATCCTGCAGAGACACACAAGGTAAGGGACAGGAGGCACAGAGACCCAGAGAGAGAGAGAGAGAGAGAAGGGCGGGAAAGGGAGAGGAAGCAGAGAGAGAGAGAGAGAGAGAGAGAGAGAGAGAGAGAGA
>VWZO01000914.1:136953-338001 GCA_013396975.1 Bucco capensis | reverse complement strand
AGAGAGAAGGGCGGGAAAGGGAGAGGAAGCAGAGAGAGAGAGAGAGAGAGAGAGAAGGGCGGGAAAGGGAGAGGAAGCAGAGAGAGAGAAAGAGAGAGAGAGAAGGGCGGGAAAGGGAGAGGAAGCAGAGAGAGCACAAGAGAGAGAAGGACAGGAAAGGGAGAGGAAGCAGAGAGAGCACAAGAACTCCAGTGGGGTTTGTGCAGGAGAAATACTACAAGCAGCAACTTACTCCATCTTTTGAATTCACTGAGGCTCCATGATCACACAGTAGTTGTATGCTAGATGAACAGTCTGACATAGCTTCCAAGAGGAAACAAAAAGAGCAAGTTACATGGCTGATAACAACCTCTGTCAACCCCCCAACCACCTCCTTGCTTCATAAAAATTCATGCAACTAAGTTACAGCCATCAAAATTAGAAGAGCTTGGCCCATCTGATAATCAATCCGTTCAATAAATCTCAATTCCATACTAGAGTGACCACAAAAGCAAAACCTCCTCTTTACCTGCATCATGAAGAGCAGTTCTTCCTTGCAGATCCACATTCTCTGTTGGGCAATTGTACTGTGAAAAGAAATAACCTTGGTTATCAATCAGCATTCAGACTGCACTGACAAACATGAAATGTCTTGATATTTCAATCAAAGCAACAAAGAGTGATGGAAGAATAACTTGTTGTTTAATATGAAAAGGTCTTTTCCCCATGCCTAGCTTAAAAGGCTGAATTGTTTTTAACAAGAAGCATATCCCAATTTTCAATCAGTATATTTAAGAGCACCTTTTTTCCTCTCAAGAACAAAACCCAGAACAACAGACAAGTTTTACTTTCCAATACCTGCAACAGCTTCTGCAAACACAAAGCATGTCCATATTTTGCAGCTAGGTGCAATGCATTTCTACCTACAAAGAGAGATCAACATCAGTTCTGGATCTACTTTGAACACACTTAGAAACACCAGACAAATCCAACATACCTATGTTGTATGGCAGTGTTACATGATCAGCAACAGACTTTCTAATTCATAGGATGTGAATTTGTGCTTCACTAGAGCATTAGCATAGTTATTTCACCTGAAGAAAAACTTGTTCTTTTCCTCCTCCATAATTCTACCTGTTTCACTACTGCTCATTGTGTGCTAGATGTAGGAAACATCAAGATGTGTGTCACTAGGCTGACTTCAGGACAAATTCAGGTCATTAGATACAAAAGTCCACATCCATCCCTCCATCAGTGCTCTAAGTCATCTCTCTTGTATCTACTTTTCTGTTACCACAGTGTGCGAGAAACTACAACCAAGGATTCAAGTTCAGGAGTGAAGTTAACCACAAGATACTGCACATGACTTCACATAAGTATCTTGTGGTTAACTTCACTCCTGAACTTGAATCCTTGATTGTATTCTGTCAGATGAGAGGAGGAGGCTAGGTTATTCCTGTCATGAAGGTGAAAACAAAAGACTGTTCACCTAATAATTTAACATGGTAAAGGAACAATCTGAGGCAGTTTTTAACTACCTCTTCCGTAAGACCTCCAGACAAACTTTGACATCACACATGCAGATCAAGAAGGTAGCACAGACATGCTCTGAATTTAAGGGCTCAGCTTAGGTCATTTACATCACTTAAATCCTCACTACATACAGTTCTTTACTAAGTGTATTTCAGTGAGGCTTGTATTTACATGAGTACAAGTTCATTTAAAACCTTTCTTTTACTGTTGTTGTCCACCAGAAATGCTGATCTCACCCTGGAGCACATTATATATACAGTTAGAGCAGCACAGAACTGAAGTTCTCAAGTTATTCTGTGCTCATGAACCTACAGGACTGGACATGAAGTTCAGAAACAAGGCACAGAGACTTTTTTTTTTTTGCCAACTACAGAAAGGAGGAAGATATATCCTGTAGGTCAGATCGATTCTACTTCAACATAAAGATCAAGCTGAGAACTTTTACAAGTGGCACCTGGACATTTTCAGGACAACCTACCTGCAGCATCAGTGGCTGTGATATCAGCTCCATGAATAAGGAAGGTGTTCAAGCAATCCAGGTTTCCCTTTGATGCTACAACATGGAATCTAGAAAACAGAAGATATCTTGCTTAAGCACAACTGGTTTCTACACAGAAATGGTAATATTAACCAGGAAGGTCAAAAGCAAACTGCTGTATACTGAAAGCATTACACAGTACAAAACCAGCTCTGCACAGCATTTAAATCCAGCTCAGAGTTTTGCAAATGTTACTTTACAGGAAAAAGAGAACTTTCTCAAGAAGTAACCATTATTTAGCCTGAATCAGTGAAGCAGCTGAAAAACCAACATGCTTTCCATTTCTCTAACATTCCAATCTGGCAAGAGCAACTATTTCAATCCTTATCTTCACTCTGAAGTCTGCTTGAGAATTCCACATGCTAGCTAGCTCTCAGGTATTCTAGTTTAGATGAGGCTAGACTCCAATATGATATATTACACAGATTTATAGATGAAAAAGAATTTAGAACAGCAGCACAATTTAGCAATTGAGCATATTTCAGCAGCTTCCCAAGAGCATTTACTGAGTGCTGGAGGTTACTTACGCAGATCTCCCTTCCACATCCAGTTTAGTAGGACTGACTCCTTTTTTGCCAAGGATGGAGGAAACCTTTTCCACATCACCCCTCTCAGCTGCTTTCATTAACCTGTCATCATATTTGTTCCAGTCTGTGTTCAGCTGTGGAAGAGAATCAGAAGAGCAAGTGAGCATAGGGTGCACAAACTGCAGTAAAAAGGTGAATCATACACAACTGGGAGATAGCACCAAAAATCTCTCACTTGTACCTGTTGAAATGTTTAGAACTAGTTATGTATAATGTCACTGGAGTATTTCACTCTGTGTGCACAGTGCTCCAAGACAGGCTGGTTAAGTCACTGTGATCCTAAAAGAGACCTTTAGCATCAAGCCTCTTTGGTTTCTTCCTCATCCTTCTTTGTTCCAACAGAATTTAAACCAAAGCCTCAAACAGTAGTTCCTTATCCTCAATCTCCTAGAAGAGTTTCAGGCATTTTCATGTATCAGGTAGTCTTTAGACAACTCTTTTTGTCCCCTCTTATCTGAGAATAGCTATCAGCAATTTATCTGTCAGGAGGCTGCCAGGATAGCTCCTTTTCACTGCATTTTTACCTCTCTTTCCACAGATACTTCAACTTCAAATGCTGAAATGCTGCAAGTCAGTGTAAGTACACAGAGGACATCAATACAGAAGCGGACTTAGCGATTCAATTCACTGAGTTTGCCCACTCTTAACAGCCCTGAAACAACTCCTTTGCATCCCAACCAGTTAAGAAAAGTACACAAGACACAGCTTTTCCTGACTGTTCAGAGTCAAACCTTAGCAAAGTGTCATATTCAAGAGATGAACATCTACTGAGCTGTAGAAATTCAAAGTGTACAGCTTTAAATGGCTTTGCATTACCAAAGCAATGCAGAGTGCAAGGAAAGCCCAAGTCAGTTATAAATAGACCACCATACATTCAGTCCCAGATATTCAGACCCCTCCACTTTTTCCTGGTTTACTTCAAATTTAGGATTTCAGGCCATAAAAACACAGAGCTTTTTCTCTTTGTGGCCAAAAATCCTTTCCAAACTGCTTTATGTCTTTCAGGAAATTGCTCTGTGACAGAAACCTCATGGCCATGCTGGACACTGATGACTTGATAGTCAAGAAGCTTTTTACAGCAGAAAAAGGTTTATAAAAGACTTTTATTGAAATCTAACTCTACAGAGCAAGAGAATTTCTGACAACAATGAGACATATGCAGCCTGTAGGTGCATGAAGTTACTTATCACTGTGGATCAGAAGTTCCAAGTCTCACCAAATAAATAGCATTATCCATGTCTCACAATTAATAACATCAAAATTGATAAACCTAATAATTTCCAAAATAGAGCAGCCAAAGGGTAGCTGAAAACATTTGTTTCATCACGGGAGAAAGCAGTTCTCAAGATTTAAGGTAATAAAGCCTGGAAGATGCATGATGGAGAAGCTCAGCATCACCAGTGAGACATTTCTGCAAGCAGTCAGAGAGCCCAGAGCTGCAGCAAGGTCTCACCTTGCAGCAGAGCCAAGCTCTGCTAAGTGAAAGAGGAGATAGGAAACAAGAACAAACCCCAAAGCTGCTGCCACCACCCTACCTCTGTAGAATGAGCTGTAATCCTGATTATCTTTGCTCTCCATTCTCAGCATAAACAAGATTACAGTAATCATGAAGTCTTAGCAATAGCTTATTCAGGACAATACCTGCTAAAGGTGACATGAGGTAACAAAAATAGGCAGCTAATGAAATTATAACCACTAGTGCTGCCCAGCTAAAGTGCAGAGCTGATCTGTCAATCAGTTAAGATATCCATTAGCTTAAAAGCCAAGCCAGGCTGATTGGCATAATGAAGTCATAGCATTGGTGACATTACCAGTCACAGTAAAAGCTACACCCATGGCTTGGGGGGATGAGAGCATCCCTCTGCAGCTGGGCAAAGCTTCCCCTGCCAAGCCACCTTATTACTGCAAGTTTTAGATTTGCTTTAACTACCTTAGACACCATACATACACAGCACCAAGCTCAGTTCCCTCACAGTTCTTCTGCACTTGACACATTTCACATCTTGCACATTTGCTGCTCGATTTAGATCAGAGTTTCGTACTTGCAGCTTACACCTGCTAGCATAAACTCACTCCAATCTCTAGAAAACCCTTCACCAGCCATTCCTTGCTCCCATTTCCTAAATCTTCTGATTAACAAAAGTATCATTAAAAAAACAACCAAACAAACATCATCTGAAGTGTTACAACCAAAGGAAAAAATATGAAGTAAACTGCATCCACTGACTGTGATATACTAAACCAAATATTATCACCCTCCAGCATTTCATATGTAAGGGAAATTCCTCTCAAGAAAATACATTAAAGACAAATATAACCCACACTAATAAGATTTAAAAGAAAGGCTGCAAAACACAGAAAATTCATAATGCTTTTGCCTTTTTGCAGTTGTAAATGAAATTGAAGATACCTACTGTGTCTTTAGCTGCACAAGAAAACCAACAATTCATCCTAGAACTCTTGGCAGCTTCTTGCTGCCAGAAGCAATCAGTTTCTCTCTCATCAAGTTACAACCCAGGGCAGCTCACAAAGCACCAAGGCAGAAAGGTATTCCCTCCACTGCCCTGAATTCATCTTGGTCCAACCTTCACTTAGCTTGGATCTCCAAGTCTATTTGCCCCATCTTCAGGATCATCTTCAGACTTCATAACTCTTAACTAAATCCAGGCTACCCCTGGCCAGAGGCTGCCTGGCTGCTTAAAACCCTTTGTGGGTCAGTCCCTCACTGACAATCCCCAAGAAAACCTTCCTGGAGCTTGTGTTTGTGATGAGAGAAGTGCCAGAGCGACTCAGACCCCCAAGTTAATATTGCCCAGCTCTGAAGTATCTTGTAAACACTACGTAGACAGAGTCTCATCAGCCCCAGATCTATTTTCTGATAAGCCAGCACTTGATAGCCAAAGGCCAGAAAGCAATAGCTATTAATACATTCCCTGCATGCTCCTGCCCTGAGTAAGGCATTTGAGGTTTAACCTTAACTAAGGAGACAAGCATGCATGAAACTTTACTACTGTGTCCTGCAGACATGCAAACACTCACTTGAAAAGAACAAAACATGGTAGTCAAATTAACTGTCCCCTGAGATGAGTGAAGGTCACACTTCTCACCACTAATAACCCTGAAGGACTGAAATACTCCCAGGAGTCATTTTTTCCCCCCCCTTCCACAAAGCTGAGCTCAGACTCAACCACCAGACTTCAGACAGCTCCAGCCTTGGAGCAGATGGAATGTGTGAGCCTATTTTGACAGAAATGGAACTGATTTTAAATTAGAAAACACACATGCTTCTGCTGTAAAAAAAAAATAAATTCTCATTTTACAGGGCTGAAACCCATTCTGAATAGAACCTGGTTTCAGCTTACTGCTGCTGCCAGCCTGTCTCCCAACATGTTAAAGGAGAGGAGCCATAGAGGCTGTGAAACCATTAAATAGACAGCACAATGATTAACAGGAGGGAAGGCACAGAGTCTCCTTTCACAAGGTTTTAAATTTAAACTGAGATCTCCCCAAGTGCCATATTTAGAGGACTAGGTCAACAGGACAAGCAATGCACTGTTGTGTCTGCAGAAGTGTGGTGCATAGCCCAAAACAACCCACATATACAAACACACCCCCTGAAGGACACCCACAAGAGGCTGCAAATGATCTAATAAATGGATCTGCTCAGTAAAGAGATTCTTAAAATGCACAAATTCACCTTTTTGCCAGCTACTTCTAAGCTATTCCACATCCCCTGTTGCCAGCACTAGCCCTTGGCCTCCCAGCATTACCATGTTTCTCCAAAGAACATTCCAAGACTACTCTGCAATTGGTGTCCATGTGACAAAGCCACTCCAAAAACGTGCAATGACTGTCACCTCAAGTCATCTTCTGTCCAGAACCAAGTCTTCTATTTATTTAGCCCCAAGGTTTCCCTTGTCTCCATTTTTATCTGCCTGCAGACAATCCTCCTGACTGCATTCCTCAGATGTCCTCATGATGAGCTGCACTCATCCTGTAGCCCCTTCATGCTGAAGATCCTCCCAAGACAGTCTTGACCACAAGATTTAGGATTGCTAAACCATATTCTCCAGTCTTGCCCAGTTCAGGCTAAGCACAGACAGCAGTTTTGGGCAAACACAGCTTTCATGGCTCCAGCAGCTTCAGAAACCCACCCAGCCACAAAAATGACACCAACTCAACTGTTCTCCAAGGCAGCTGAAGCTGGAGGTTTGAGAGAAGGGTAGAAACAAATGAAATGTGCTTGTGTTGCATTCTCTCAGTGTAACCAAAGTTTGGAACCTAATTCAGGTTTGGTTTTCCAAACCAAGACCACCATCACCAGGTAGACCAGCAGCACAGATCTCTAGAGGTTCTGCAATGTCAACATACCACAGATACCTCACTAGGGCAAATATTGCCCATGTTCTGTTAACACAGTACCTGGGTTTTTTTCCCCTAAACTCAGTCTGCCAGGAATTCTTCCCAAATCCAGGTCTCCAAAGATCCCATGGCTGGGATCAAACACAGTACTTGTTCCTATCAGCTTGGGTCTGGTGTGCTCCCAGTCTAAGGGCTTAACATGGAGCAGATCTATTTGGTTTCTGGTACCATGACACCTCAGGAGTGATGCAGAGACACAGGCACATATCAGCATGCTCAGACAAACAAACCAAAGCAACACAGAATACATCAGCCATCATCACAATTAAGTATTTCAAGATGAGAGCAGGGAGAGCATTAATGACTGTCAGCAGAAGTATTCCCACTCAGGGCGTATTTGGTACCAAGGCTAATTACTCTCACTATTCCCAGTAAAGCAAAACAGGATGTTCTGGTGTTAGGAGAGTGGTGGCAAGGACACACCACTGCTGGCAAGGGCAGTTCTGACAGGCTGAAAAACCCAAATATCTCTTTGGACACTGCTGGCAACCAAAGAAGCAATCAGAGTTAATGTTTACAGTTTATTATTGTTACAGGATATATATATTTATCAATCAGAGCTCCACACTTAGGAACCTGAGCTTGAAGTCACCAGGCATCTTCTCCCTCTTAACCAGAAAAAGAAAAGCAGGTGAGCACACTGACATTTTTTTAAAGGGACAATAAATGGGTTCATTAGGAAGAGTGTGAGCAGCAGGTCAACGGAGGTTCTCCTCCCTCTCTACTCTGCCCTAGTTAAGCCACAGCTGGAGTCTGGCTCCCCAGTTGAACAAGGCACTACTGGAGAGAGTCCAGCAGAGGCTAGGAAGATGCTGAGGGCACTGGAGCATCTGTGGCAGGAGGAAAGGCTGAGAGCCCTGGGGCTGCTTAGTCTGGAGACGAGCAGAGCCAGAAGGGAGCTGCTCAATGCTGAGCAAGAGCTGAAGGATGCAGGGGGCAAGAGGCTGGGGCCACACTCTGCTCAGTGGTGTCCAGAGCCAGGCCAAGGGGCAATGGGCACAAACTGGAAGACAGGAAGTTCCATCTGAGCAGGGACACAAGAAATACTGATCTTAATATTGCAGCAAAAAAAAAAAAACTGTAACAAGTTACCTTGTTGCTGAAACAGAACTGTTGGTCAGGAAGCTTCCACCTGAACTGGGAAATGCTCATTCACAGCCTGTATAAACAATTTTGCCTACAGAGCCGCAGAACACCAACTACACAAATAAACAGCTTATTTAAATAAAGCCTTTAGCATTCATCCACCTCAGAAACATCACTTGTAATTCCAAGCCCTTCTTAAACCTTTCAGCTTGAAAGCTGACATAAAGCTGTGAAAGTGAACAGAGCTGCTGGGGCACTGCTGGGGCTAGGCTGCTAATCCTGTTAACGAGCAAAGCCCCAGGGGACACAGCCTCCTCTAATGCCATTAGCGGGTGACAGAAGCACACCAAGCACGACGAGAGAGCAAAGAGCTCTGCTAAAACACTGCCATCCCCACTTCTAGCAAGGGCTCACCGAGATACGAATGGTACTAAAATTATCTAGGCAAAAACCACTAACCTCAAACTTGTATGGAAATAGCTATAAAATTAAACCTACAGTTTCTCATGTTTGTGAAGACCATTTGATAGAGTCATTCTTGTTCAAGAAGAGACTGAGAATGATTCATTTTAGGCCAATCTGTCAGAAAAGATTCGTTTTTCCCATTTTAAGCCTCAGGTTTTCCAGCAGGGAAAGGCTCAGTTCATCTACCAGCACTGCACTTTCTTGCTCTTTCCACAGAGGTCAGAGTACATTTGTGATCAAAGCCAGCCCCTGAGCAGACACACCCTGGGCTCTTACGTGGCACAAGGTGACAGCTGTTTGTGAAGAAGCTTGATTTAAAGCCTGCACAGACTGAAAGGATAGGTTAGGTTATTGAAACTCTGTGGGGGAAGCATGCAATGCTCCAGGCTTGGGACAGAGGGCTGGAAAAGTGCCCAATGGAAAAGGAACTGGAGATGCTGGTCAGCAGTGGCTGAAGATGAGCCAGCAGTGTGCCCAGGTGGCCAAGAAGGCCAACAGCATCCTGGCTTGGATCAGCACTAGTGTGGCAGCAGGACTAGGGCAGGGATTGTCCTCCTGGACTGAGCACTGGGGAGGCCACACCTGGAATCCTGAGGTCAGTTTTGGGCTCCTCACTCCAAGAAGGGCAAGGAGGTGCTGGAGAGTGTCCGGAGAAGGGCAAAACAATGAAGCTGGTGAAGGGTCTAGAGCACAAGCATTGTGAAGAGCAGCTGAGGGAACTGGGGTTGGTTAGTCTGGGGAATAGAAGGCTCAGGGAGACCACCTCACTTCTCCAACTCCCCGAGAGGAGGGTGGAGCAAGGTGAGGGCTAGTCTCTTCTCCTGGGTAAGAAGTGACAGGACAAGAGGAAACAGCCCAAAGCTGTGTCAGGGGATGCTCAGTTTGGACATGAGGAACAATTTCTTTCCAGAACGGTTGTCAAGGCCTGTCCCAGGCTGCCCAGGGCAGTGGTGGAGTCACCATCCCTGGAGGAGTTCAAAATCATGTAGATATGGCACTTGGCAACATGGTTTAGTGGCATGGAGCTGTTGGGTCAGTGGTTGGACTTGATCTCAGAGTCTTCTCCAATCTAAATGATTCTATGATTCTTCTGTCAAGACCTGCACCAGGTGCAGCACAGCTGCACATCAGCCCACACTCAGCTCACTTGCAGGCTTGGGCAGTAGCCTCAAAAATACTGCAGAGAGCAGGTTTAGGAAAGGGTTAGTTCAAATTGGGGGGGGGGAAATGGCATATTGTATTTCATAAACATCTTGCTTATCAGGATATGTCTGTAGTCACACAGAGATGTTTTGGCATGGAGTAAGACATACTGTTTAGTCTACATCAGAGTAAAAACAGGCACAGCTTGAAGACAATGTAACCTGTGGGGTGAAACAAGAACCTTATCACCTCATTTACTGTGACTTCTCCATGTACAGAATGTTATGGAATGCTACCAAAACTTAGCCTAAACAGCTATCAAAAAATGACAGCCTTCCTAGGACCTCTCCTAGGAACTCTGCTCTCCAAATGCTAACATCAAGAATTGACATTAACAGTTGTGCTGTTGTGCTTGTTTAACTGTAACTGCATCCTGTAATTAATACAGCTAATAGTCTCCTAACAACTAAGTTAAAGCAAAATAAGACCTCACCATAAACATTCCTGATTTTACCCTATTCTTAAGTTATTTTCCTTGCTACTACAAGTTAGCCTATCCCATAAAGATCAAATTAATTACTCAAATCTACTTCTATACGCAAATAGTCCTCTCAAAACCACCACAAGGGCTCCAAATCTGTGTCCAATAGTACTTTTCTACCTCCAAGGAGTAGCACATACCTCACAGCACAGCTGGTTTCTCTTTTCCATACGGAAAAATCACCAGCACCAGCCACAACAGCATTCAAGCTACAGTGGAAGTGTCAAAGAACTCTGGACACAACTCCTGAAAGAGGCAAAAAGTCTGCTAAAATAAATTGAACAATTAAAAATAGTCTCCATTTTGTTTTTGAACACAACTTTCTCATGTTGGCAACGGGACATGTATTGATAAAACATCCTCAAATTCTCAGCCCTGCAGTACAGGTCAGCTTGGACCCTAATAAAAATGATCAGAACTACCTACACATGCTGAAAACTGAGCAAGGTTCTCATTTTAGAACAGTTTAAATACATTCTGTGGTGAATGAGGCCAGACTGACACAAAGAACACTACTCTTGTACAGCAATGAGAACATCACAGCTTGCACCACAAAAATAACAGGTAGCCCTGGAAGCCCAGGGTCCCACTGCAGCCCAGAGCACCCAGAGGAAAGTATTTCCCCTTTAAACTAGAGAGAAAGCAGCAGCAAGGTCAGAGTCCAGCCTGCTGTGTGTCACACCACCTTCCTCAGGACTGAAGGCAAAGAGTTTGACTAGAAGTTCTCAGGCAAGGACTGATTGATTTTTGTACTTCCATTTATTAACAGCAAGGCATCAGGGAAATCTAAGGGGGTGAGGAAACCCAACCTGACTACTGCCCTCAGTCACACAGGGCAGCAGCATCAAGCATGTATGCCTGCAGAAGGGTACAGCAAGTTCCAGCCTGACTCGACCCTGTTCAGACACCATTAAGTCATGAAAATACTGAGACAATATCAGTCTCAGATGTTATAAGTATTTGTTTGCTACTAAATATTAATATTTAAATACTGGCAAAGTACTACATAAGGCTGTATCTGAGCAAAAGGTCAGATGAGCTTAAAACTTAAGACCAAAGGGCCTTATCTGCATCATCCTGTCTGCAGATCAGCTAAGGATATTTAATTTGCACACAGGCACTTGCTGCACCTCCAATCCTTAGAATATTTCTAGTTGCTGCATTCCAAAGGGATAAAACATTGATACAAAACTGCTTTTGAAGGAGTCTGAAAATTGCAATGCACCTGTAAACAAGGCTGCACCACAAAGCTTTTGCTGAACCACAAATTGCCTATGTGTTCCTCCAGCATCAACCACAAACATCACAGGAACAAGCACCTAATTCCATTGAACTAAATGCCAATGAATCACAAAGGGTTTTTTCCAAGGAACACACACATTAGCAGAAGCCTTAATAAAGCTTCCTGGAACCCAAACATGCTCTAGAGAATAACCACAGCCAGTCCAGGACTTGACATCTGAATATTATAGTGCTGTTGATGCTTAGCTTTGACATCTGAATATGGATGTGCTCTTGATTCTCAGCTTTGACATTTGAATATTGCACTGCTGTTACCTGAAGATGGCATCACAAAGTCACCTTTGGTTGCCCACAACAGATGTGAGGGAGGCAGAGGAGAGGGAAGAGCAACTTTGCTCCAGTCAACAGCAGCAAGGCTGGAAAAATTCTGCTGATAAGTCACAGCATTGTGGCTAACATAAACTGTTTTGGCTCTGCACAGAGCAGAGCCCCGACAAAATGCCATGAAAACCTTGTTTGATTACAAACTGATGTGTGCCACCAGCAGCACCAGTTCTTTCTGTTGTTTAAGAAGCTCAACACAGAAGTGATCTTGAATCTTAGTTAGAACTAGGTGACCAAACACCTATCCTTCACTTCATTCCTTCATTTACGAATGTGTATTGTACAAATCTTTGTTAGCAGAGTTATTCTGATGTATATAAAAAGACATAGCATTGCTGATTCACTCCCAAATCCAGACAGCAAACAGCATTCTTCTATCCCTTAACAAAAGCAATCAGGCAAAAGGTGGTGCCTCCCCTCTCTGCTGCTGACACAGCAGCAGGAATTCAATTGTCTACTGGGTCAACCCTACAAAGGTCCATTTTGTCACCCCTTCAACAGAACTGGGCAGTCAAAAAAAGTGTTGGCACAACCTTCAACAAGTTCAGCTGCCACTAACTATTGACCTTGTTCAGATATCCATGTCATCATCACCAACCATCATACCAGGGCAAGTGCTCAGATGCCTACCTTTTGTTTCTTGCACAATGGTTTCTGCTTATTATATATCAGGTGCAGTTTCTCCTAATTAGAAGTATCCAACATCACTTTTCCCAGAGGAGAAAGGATTAGTGGAAGTTTACACCTAGTTTTACATCTGCTCATTCTCATTGCTCACAGGCAGCACTGCTGAGTTCTGGAGTGTGCATCTCACACAAACTCTGTCTTTGATGTCCTAGCTTAGGATGCAAACAACAAAGAGCTGCAGAGCTGCCACTGCTCAGCTGTGCTCAAAGCACTACCAGGAATCCCACCTTTCACAGGAAGCAGCCCAGAAGATTCCTTCCCTAAATTCCACACCTCAGCACAAAAGACAGAAAGGTTAAGCCCCCTACATGAAGAAGATGATGCACCTCAAATTTAACTGACCACCTCCACAGCAATATTCCAAGTGTTAAAGAAATAAGCAAGTAACTTTTTTCCTGCCAAGCGTAAGAATCTCACCAGGGGAAGTTGATTAGCAAAGGTCTGAAACAGAAAATGACTTTGTAGGACAATAACCTAACCACCTTCTCAAGGAAAACCAACCCATGAGCATTTCACACTTGCCTTTTGTCCATACAGCCACAGACAACTTCTAACTTGACATTTCCTAAACACAAACCAGATCTCAAACACACACTTCAGAGTATCCACATGGATTTTGGAATCTCAGGAAAAAGAGGACTGACTACACTGATTCAAATCTCTCTTGTAAATGTTGGTGAATGAAGCATCATCTGACTGAAAGTGAAGACCATGTCCTCAAGGCTTCATGCTCCACAGAATCTGGTGTTTCCCGGCTCACACTGCTGCAAATGGCAAGCATGTGTCTCACTCTTCAGAGCCCTGAAGTTACTCAACAGGCTGCTCAGATGATTTTCCAAGCACCACAAGCCAGCTGGAGTTGGCCAAACCAGATCATTCCATTTTCAGACACAACATTCTGGATAATTGTGGAATGGGTAATAACTCTCATTTTTTACTTTCTGCTGCTTTTCCATGGCTTCCCTCCATCACAAGACAGGTAATAAAGCCATTTCCAAGAGATCACCATCAAAAGACAGAGGACATGTGACTACTGCCTTAACCTGGAAGAAAACTGTCAGAAGCATGAAGGGATTACGTTTCTCTCCACCCCCCAGGAAATAGCAGTGGGCAGGGGCAGGAGAGAGGGATGAAGTTTCTCAAACAGGCAATCCTTTGACACTCCATTCAGGCAGGATCTATAAAGCTCCCTCTGGCAGGATTCCCACCCACTTCCCCTCCTTCCCTAGCAGTTAGGGCCAGAGACCAGGCTGTTCCCAATCCCCTCCCTTCAGCCCCACTATTAACACCCACCCATGCAGCTGAATTTTGTTTTCCCCGTATAGAAAGTTGTAAGTTGAGGTTTGAATAGCTGGTGGAGTGCTCACACAATCAAAACGTGCTAAACAAGGGGAAATAAGTGCATCATGGCAACAAAACCCCAACATGTTTTTTTAAAAGGATCTCACAAAGCAATTTCCCTTCATGCTTCAGAATAACTTCAGCTCTTACAAGCACTAAGGCTGCTCAAACCTGCTTTGAAAGGAAGGTTTGTTGAGCCTTCACCTATGGAAGTGAAATCATCGCCATGTCTATTTAAACCCAAACAGGGATGGATGCTCTAAGTGTTTGCTGGAATGTAGATACAAAAACAACCAACAGTTCTGAAGCACAGAACTGAAGAACCCAAACCAATGCCAGCCTACACATTACACATGATCCTCAAAGACTCCTGAATCACTCCTCTGCAAAGTGAATGGCTCAGCAGGATGATGAGCTTCCACAGTGAGCTGTCAGATGAGTTCGGTCAGCACTTCACCAGCCTGAATATCAACATAGCTTCCAAATGAGTTGTTGCTATTTGCAAGTAATAGGCTTCAGACTCAAGCCAAATGCACAGAGGTATTTTAAAGACAGCTAACATCTTAACAGGCTACTGATAAAAGTCAGCCTATCGTGTAAACTTGCCCTTTTCAGCTACTCCACGTAGCCAGCGGCAAGTTTAGCTAATCACTTGCAGGAAGACAGCAATAAGCTGTAAGCAATAAGAGTGCAACTGCCACAGCAGACTTGCCAGGGAAGCATTTACTGAATGCTCACAATTAAAGATGATTTACCAGCACAAAAGTAATTTCCCAACACAGCTTTCTTCAGTTACAAAGACCTCTCTCACCAAAAGCCATCTGAGGAGACGAGCAAAGTCAAAATGAAAACCAATAAAGCTATTTAAAGCCACTTAACACTAGCCTAAATTCTGGAAGCCAATTTCACCATCACAACAGTACTTCAATTTCAGAGGTTGCAACTCCCCCAGGTCCAGCATTTCCAGACTGGATGATCAGAAATCACAACTGCATGAAGTCACTAGCCACTCTGAAAGCTTTTTGTCCACTTCCTAAGCAAATCCTCCTCCTGTGCACTGGGATAAGTGCTAGGATTTTGTCACAGAAATTACTAATGTTGAACAAGCTACTGATAATGCCATGCACATACATCTCAGAAAGCTCCAGGGCAGGTTGCCAGTCAGAGCTCAGCAGTAGCTCCCAAGGCTCTTACAGGATTTTAAAATAAATAAATAAAAGGTGTTAATTTCTGGTGGGGCCAGAAAGCGAAACTGAAGGCAGAGGTAACAAGCGTTTGTATACTTTTTTTTCTGAGCTGCAGGTCACTCAGGGTAGCCTGAACAAGAGGCTGGGTGCCAGGCAGAATGCATAGCCTCAACGCTCTTCTCCCCACACCAGCATTCAGAGATCCTTTCTCTGCTGTGCCTCCTTCCCACACACACACCACTCCCTTAACCCCTTGCCCTCAGACCCCATGGGACCTCCACTCCTCCAGCAGATCCCCAACTCACTGAAGGCCAGCTCCTCCGAGTGCCAGGCTCTGCCCTAGAGACCTCACTCCCTCACAGATACCAGAGACTTTCCTCTTCTCCCCTCAAGTCACCCCAGCTCCTCAATGCCCCCAGCAAAGCCTCAGCTCCTCAGGGAGCCCCCATCCACCTCCTGGAGCCCCTAGACCCTTCATCTCACAGACCCACAGCCCTCCTGCCCCATCCATCCCCTGGAGTTCCCATAGCCCTCATCACACAGACCCACAGCCCTCCGGCCCTCATCCACCCCTTAGAACTCCCAGAGCCCACCCGACAGCTCCCCAGCCCTCCTGCCCCTTCATCTTCCCGCAACTCCCAGCCCCCTCAGCCCCTCATCCTTCCTGCTCCATCCACCCCCTACAGTTCCCAGACCCTTCGCCCTCTACCCCCAAGCACCTCCCAACCCAGCCCAACCTACCTTCCACCCCGGCGCACCCTGGTTGCCCATAGATCCCAGCCCCACCGCTCCATCCCTCACGGGAGGGCCTCAGCTCCAAGAGCACCGCAGCCCCCGCTGCCCTCACCCCTCCAGTTTCCCTGGGGATGGAGCCTCTCCCTCCCCTCTACCCCTGGCCCGACCGACACTCACCACGCTGCCTCCGATGATCGCTTCGTGCTTCTTCAGGCGGGACTTGAGGCTCTTCATGGTTCGGCCCAAGGCGGGCGGGCGCGGTACCGGCCCCGCGACTGGCACCCGCCGCCGCCAGGGCCGGGACGAGGCGCTCCCCGCCCGCCTCNCCCCCCCCCCCCCCCGCCGTACCTCTACCCTTCAGCCCCGCCCGCCCTCCCGGCGCAGCCAATCAGCGCCCCCCCGAGCGGGAGCCGCGGCCAATCATCATGCGGAACAGAGGGAGGGACTTCCTTATTTTAATAGACTGCCGGAGGGGGAGTGAGGATGGGAGAGGCGTGGCGGAGCTGCCCGCCCGCCCGCTAGAGGGAGCGCCGCGGGCGGGGCAGAGGCACGCGGCAGGCGGTGCGCCGCTCTGGCGCCAAGTGGCACCTTCGGGGTACCACAGAGAGGATAGCGGGGGCGTGGGTGTGATGTGGGGAGCGGGAGCAGCCCCAGGGGCTGTCCCTTCGGGAGATGCTACCTCCACTCTCAGCAAGTCTGCAGATGAGTAGACTGCGTGGGGTGGTTGACATGCCTGAAGAATGGGATCCATCCAGAGGAACCTGGACAAGCTTGAGAAATGGGTCTGTGTGAACCTCATGAGGTTCAACAGGGCCATGTGCAAGGGCCTGTGCCTGGCACAGGGCAACCCCCAGTGTCAGCACAGGCTGGGGATGAAGGGCTGGGGAGCAGCTCCAGCTCTGTGAATAAGCACTTGGGGTGCTGGTGGGGGAAAAGCTGGACATGAGGTGCCAATGGGAGATCACAGCCCAGGAGGTCAACCATATCCTGGGCTCATCCCCAGCAGCATAGCCAGCAGCAGGGCAGGGAGGGGATTGTGCCTCTGCTCTGCTCTGGGGACACCTCACCTGCAGTGCTGGGGCCAGCTCTNGCTCTGCTCTGGGGACACCTCAGCTGCAGTGCTGGGGCCAGCTCTGGAGTGCTCAGCACAGCAGAGACATGGAGCTGGTGGAGCAGGGCCAGAGGAGGCCGCAGAAATGCTGTGAGGGCTGGAAGCTCTCTGCTGGGAGGACAGGCTGAGAGAGTTGGGGTTGTTCAGCCTGGAGAAGAGAAGGCTCCAGGGAGACCTGACTGCAGCCTTTCAGTACTTAAAGGGGTCCAGAAGAAAAATGGGGAGAGACTTTTTATCAGGACCTGTTGGGACAGGACAAGGGGTGATGGCTTGAAACTAAAAGAGGAGATTGAGACTAGAGAGAAGGAAGAAATGTTTTATGCTGAAGGTGGTGAGAGCCTGGCCCAGGTTGGCAAGAGAGGTGGTAGATGTCCCATCCCTGGAACCATTCCAGGTCAGGTTGGACCTTAGGGCTGTGAGCAAGCTGCTCCAGTTGCAGATGTCCCTGCTGACTGCAGGTGAGTTGGACTAGATGACCTTGAAAGGTCCCTTCCGACCCAAATCATTCTCTGATTCTCTCCCACTGGCCTTGCTGTGTTAGGAAGGGAGGACAGAGCTCCCAGGACTGATGGTGGAAGTGAGAGGGTAAGAGCTTGGCTTGTACTTGCCAGGAGGAGAAAATGCAAACCGATTACTATCCTTGCAAACATCTTCCCTCTTAATAAAGGACGCACTTAGTCTCAAGAGTTCTTACAAGCTGAGTAGAGGCAGCATTTAAAACAATGTAATTACCTCCCTTCTGCTTAAGGAATGTCTGAGTGTGGCACTTTGCTTGTTTTGGTCACATCTTTCGTTCTGTTCAGCCCCAAGTCTCTTTAGCATCTCCTTCTCATCACATTCCTCACAGCCGTGTCACACACCATGGCACAGCACTGGAAGGTTTTAAGGTCATGCACAGGTTTGAGGCTATTTCATTACAACCCATGGATTATATTTAAACTCTAAAACTTTGCTTTATTACAGCTGGATTGGAGCTATTAATCAATCTTTCTCTAATACAAGCACAGTTGGAGGTAAAAGTCACTACTTTTGAATCAACTCAGGCTAACCACCTGTTCAGACCTTTAGATTTCATTATAGGTGGCAAGTTTAGAGAGAAAAACAGCTTGTGACTTCAAATATAGACTGTGCTTTGGTGCTCAGCAGGATGGTTGGGCAGTACCAGCTTGCTCTGGAATGAAAACCTTCCCCAGAGGAGTCTAACCCCTAGCCTAAGCTCATCTAAAGGGGATTAAGTCCAGACTGAAACTCCTGGGAGAAACCATGTTCATGTTCTGAGCACCACTTAACTGTTTCAGGGTTCAGAGCCACACTTCCAAGCAACCTCTCTCCTTCCAGGAGCCACCTCCTTTTTTCCCCTGTGGATGTCTCCACGCTTTCAAGGCACTGACAGGAACTCCAAGATTGCAGAAGAAGGCCCTTTATTAAGCAGTCCAAGTTGCTTTATATACCTTAGCTGAAGCTAATAGGCAGTTCTTAGTAAAATTCCACAGTTCCATTAATCATTCCAGAAAGAACAGCATTTACTATCTTACCAAAACCTCCCCTACTATCTAATCATTCCTCCTCTGCTGATGTCCCCAAAGCTTGGACCACATCTGCTCCCCAGGCCTGGCTCACCCTGTCCCTTGTTCTCTTGCTCACAAGGCTTCACACCAGGGAGCAGGAGAATATCTCTGTTCCAGGCTCTCTCCTCAGTTGCTGACAGGGTAGGATACATCCCGACCATTGGCCTTCTTGGCCAGGAGGGCACATTGCTGTCTCATGATGAACTTGTACACCAGCACTGCCAGCTCCTTCTCCTCAGAGCTGCTTTCCAGCAGGTCAGCCCCTAACCTGTCCTGTTCCATGGGGTTATTCCTCCTGAGGTGCAGGACTCTCCACTTGGCCTTATTGAACTCCATCAGGTTCCTCTGAGCACAACATTTCTGCCCAGCTCTGCCAGCTATTTCTTCCTCTTTGACTTGATCCTTCAACCCCCAGTATCCTCTGGAACAATGCCACTGCCTCTGTGTCCCCTTGCACACTGACCCAGGCTTTGGTGAGTGCTCACTAGATGCTCCTGCATTAGCCACACCATGTACAGGGTAGCTGCTGTGACCATGGGGACTGTCCCTGTCCTGCTGAGCCCTGCACACACTTAGTGCCATTCCACTAAGCACAGCTAACATCTGAGCTCAGCAAGCAGCTTGTGCAGCTCAGAAGCTATCACCCTCTGTCATCTGCTCAAATGCCTCATTTTTGTGACAACCTTGGCTCACAGCAGCACAACACAGGGCATATTTATTCCAGCAGTGTTTGTGTGGTGAGTCCTGAGTTAATGGCACACAAAATCTGCTGGCTGGTCCTCTAACAGGACTGGGATCTAATTAATCTCTGGCAAGCTTCCTCTGAAATGGAAGCAGTGTTGGCCTGGACATCTAGCAGCTGAGACAAGTCAAGCTGTGCAGAGAGAGAGGAGGAAGGAAGAGCTTCACTGCAGCACTGTGTTCTTCAGAGTGACAGTGACAAAGTGAGAAGGTCTCTGCTCTGTTAGAAAAGCACCATTTGTGCAATTCTCTTACCTGCAGTTGAAGAACTATTTGAATCAGTCACAAATTGGCCCAAAGCTAGGTGGTCATGATATCCACAAAGAGAGGAGATGCTGACTTTGAGCAGACACAACTGGACTGTGACTCCAGGACCTCCACTTACACTCAATGACATCTTCCCAAAACAGCTACCCAGGGAGCTGGGAGCACCCTCTGAGCAACCCACTCCATGGCAACATCTCTCTTCAGGAAGAGTCTCAACAGCCTTTGGTTCTCAGCTCCTTTCTAGGACAGAGAAACAAACCAGTCTGAACCTCTTGCACTTCTCCAGGCACTTGCCTTATCTATCAGGTTGTAATAGGACACACAAATCAAACCCCAACCTGACTTGAAAGGGAAACATGCTGCTGGCTTTCTGTTTCTATCAGCTCATTCAATTCCCCAGCCACTTCCTGCATGGCTTACTGCCTTAATTACCTGGATAAATCACTCTCGGTGCCAGGCACACACACATGGAGGAGGAGAAGATCATTTTACCTCCCTTTGCTCTCAGAACCCATAAAGAGTCACATTCTTCACTGCAAGGATGCAGCAAGGTTTTGCTCTCCTAAGGCATCCCACAGCCCATCTCATGCTCAGGCTCCTTACACCAGTGCTCTGTCTGGTGCCTTTCTAAGCTGGGTCTCACACCACCACCAGACACCTCCTGGGAGCAGCCTGCAGCAGTGGACACACAGAACTGGGGCACACACACAGGCACTGCATGGCAGGCCACAGGACTTGGCTGCTCTGCTGGCTGCTTGGGTCATTGAATCAGTTCTGGTTTGGTTGGAAGACACCTTTAAGATCATAGAGTCCAACCATCAACCAGCACTGCCAGGTCACCTCTGAACCATGTTCCTCAGCACCACATCTCCAGGGCTTTGCAACCCCTGCAGGGATGGTGATTCCAACACTGCCCTGGGCAGCCTGGAACAGGCCTTGACAAGCCTTTTGGGGATGAAGTTGTTCCTCATGTCCAACCTAAACCTTCCCTGACACAACGTGAGGCTGTTTCCTGTTGTCCTAGCACTTGTTCCCTGGGAGAAGAGACCAACCCCCACTGTGCTCCAACCTCCTGTCAGGGAGCTGGAGAGAGTGAGAAGGTCTTTCCTGAGACTCTTTTTCTCCAGGCTAACCAATCCCAGTTCCCTCAGCTGCTCCTCACCACACTTGTGAGCTCTAGACCCTTCCCCAGCTTCTTTGGACACACTCCAGCACCTCAATGTCCTTCTTGGAGTGAGGAGCCTCAATGGCACCTTCCCCTCTGCCACTTCTTGCCACTGCCCAGAAGCAGCAGCTGTGTGTGCGCAAAGCTGCCTGCAGGTCTTGCTGCCACCATGCTGGGGACAAGGAGGAGACCTGGCCACAGGTGCCACCAAGCAAGCAGTGAGAAGTCATTAACAACACTTAGCCAAAGCAATCCAGAGTCCAAGCTTTCCTTGTGCTCCCCTCAGCCCCATTTTGTCCTGACTTCCAAGAAAGGAAGAAGAGAGGAAGCATGTTCAGAGAGAAACCTCCAGGCAAGCAGTGTTTACAGACAGTGCTCCTGAACCCATTTGGCATGACACTGAGCTGAGGAAGAAAACAAAGCCATGTGCCAGCCTCTTGGGAGCTGGCTTGGACAAAAGCTCAGCTGCCAACTTGGCTCCTCTCACTTCTTCCTAGTGCCTGACAGTCACTGAAACACTCGTAGGGAGCACAGTGCACAGAACAGACCATGTCTGTCCCCTGAGTAACCAAAAGGGCAAGCAGTGGGAATGGGAACAGGTGGGATATGACTTTCCAAAGCCATACATCAGGTCAGAAGTGGGTGTTGAAACTAGGGCTGCTGCCTGTTGCCAAGAGAGCCAACAGAACAGGCTGTCCCTTGGATTCATTCCTGAGTAAAACACACCCCAAGAGAAGGGAACACCCTGAAGGAAGGGAATCTGCTTTGGCAGCAGGAGCAGGTTACAACCTGGATTGCAGAGGAAGTCTGAGCCAGAAGAACTCCTCAGTTTTCCCCATACACAGATATTTGCAAGGAAGTGGCTAATTTCAGTTTCCTGACTGCATGGGACTCTAGTTCCAGTTACAGAATCATCCCAGATTGTTAGGGGTTGGCAGGGACCTCTGGAGATCATCTAGTCCAACCTCCCCTGCCACAGCAGGAGAACCTACAGCAGCCTGCACAGGATGGGGTCCAGTTGGGTTTGGAATGTCTCCAGAGATGGAGACTCCAGCACCTCCCTGGGCAGCCTGGGCCAGTGCTCCATCACCCTCAGAAGTAAAAAAGTTCCTGCTCATGTTCAGATGGAACTGCCTGGGTGCTAGTTCTTTCCCATTGCCTCTAGTCCTGTCCCTGGGCACCACAGAACAAAGCCTGGCCCCATCCTCTTGGCACTCACCCTTTAAGTATTGATCAGCTCCCCCTCAGTCTGCTCTTCTCCAGGCTAACCAGCCCCAGCTCTCTCAGCCTCTCTGCATAAGAGAGGTGCTCAAGTCCCCTCAGCATTTTCGTAGCCCTTCTCTGGCTCCTCTCCACAAGTTCCCTGTGCTTCTTGAACAGAGGAGCCCAGAACTGAACACACTACTCCAGCTGTGGCCTCCCCAGGGCAGAGCAGAGGGGAAGGAGAAGCTCCCTTGACCTGCTGGCCACACTCTTCTGGCTGCACCCTAGTTGGGAAAGGAAGGTTTGGAAATATTGCTAGGGAGATGCTGGTTCCCCACACCACAAAGAACAGTGAGGGGTTTCTGCTGCCTCTTTTCCTCAGCCACAGCAGGCAGGAGCTTCAGTCAGAGAATGCAGCTCGTCTAACATGGGAGCTCTTCCAGAAGCCTCCTGGAATGCACTGGTACCCTGAGCAGATCTGCAGAGAGGGGAACAGCGAACTGTGCACACTGAGAGCCCAGTGCAGCCCCACAGGCCTCCAAGGATTAGCAAAGCAGCTCAGGAATGGTTGTGGAGCCATGAAACAAGCACCTGGAGATCCTGAATTCGTCCTGGAAGCACTGAGAAGCTCATCTTTGGGCTGGCTTGCAGCAGAGAGCTGAAGGGGAGCCACAGGTGCAAGCTCTGAAACTGCCCCATGTCTGCTGGGAACATCACTAACCTCCAGGCCTGGAGCAGTGCTTCTGGGGCTGCACCAAGTGAAACAGCAATGGCAGGACAAAGCCCCATCTATCCTGGGCAGAGATAAAACCTCACCATAAAGATGGTAAATGGGAGGACAGACAAAGAGAAGGGATAAAGAGAAGTGATAAGGAGCCTAAAGGAATGCAAAGATCAAAAGGAGCTTAACCAGACCTAAATTCTTTTCTGGCCTGATAGAACAAACTAGCTAGGGAGTAACTAAGCCTTGGTTTAAACAATTGGTTCATCTGCAGTGAAAGAGAAGGAGAAAAAAATGTGTCTGTAGGCATGTGTAGTGTGCAAATTCATCTGCACTGCCAGCAGAGCTGCAGACAGGTCTTCAGAGAGCTGCTGCTCTCTGGGGAGCCAGCCTGCTTCAGCAAGAAAACATCTCCAGGAGCTGTTTGTCATTAGCAGCTCTTTCTTTCTCCATCCTACTCAGCTCCCTTTTGCTAGCTGGTGACCCTGGAAACCAGAGCTTTAGTGGTAGAGTCAATAGCAAAGGGAAAGCTGCTCTTAAGCTTCTTACCATTGTGTGTCTGATGTCTGGGCTTGGACCATCAACAGCCTGGAGCCTTGCTTAAGCTCAAAGGGATCAACAGTGAAACTGAAGCCCCTTGACCTTCAGTAGCTCCTTCACCCTATGTGTCTCCTCTTGGCAACTCCTACCAGCACAGGAGAGATCCTGGATTCATTTTTAGGTTGAGGAGGAGCAAAGCAAAGCAAAGTCCCAGGTTAGCAACCATCCAGGCATGGATTTGCCACGTAATAATAGCCACCACAGTGTCTCCCACCATAATCCTCAACAGCAGCCAGAAAAACACCACACAGCAATCCAAGCCTCACAAAATAGCTTCATTATTTCTGCCATACTGTCCAGCTGGGCTGAGCTGCAGGGGTTTGGAATCCTGCCTTCTGCTGAGGTACCACCTGAACCTGTGACAGCAAAGCCAGGGCCTTGCAGGAGGAGCAAGGCTGGAGCTGGGAGTACAGGACTTGGCTGGAGGATGCACAAACCCCCCCGGGGGGGGGACAGGAGAGTCTGGGCTGACCTCCCAGGCTGGCACCAGTGCTGCCCAGTTCCTGCAATCCACCCAGTTCATGACACTCCTGCAAATTAAACCTCCTGTTGCTCCCTCTTGGATGCCTGCCGATGGCAAACGGGGTGTGAATTTCCTCTGAATGGGATTTGGTGCTGGGAAGGAGCTTTGGCAGCAAGCTGCGCACAAAGCCAGGAGCTGCTCTAGCTCTAGAGCTGTTGGAGCAGCCCTGGCAGAACATGGCAGGCAGCCTGTGTCTTAATTCCTGGCCAAAAGGGGCTGCAGGAAGCCCCTGGGCTTCAGCAGCTCGGGAATGGGAGCCTACTGCAAGCTGTGCTGCCACAGCTCTTCAAGGATGGATTCTCCTCAAAGTCTTGGCATTTCAAGGGGGGGGGGGGGGAACCATATCCATGGGGTGAAGCATCCAAAGAGCCTGAGAAGTACTCAGAAGAGTCCCAGTGCCAGGCTGGCTGCACACAGCAGTGCCCTGAGCTACAGCTGCTGGGGAATTGGACATTGCTGTTGTTGGTACTGATAAGGCAAGGAAAAGCACTTGCCTTGTTCTTCACTCCTTTGGGTCTTCACTGACCCAAAGCTCAGGAAGGAGAGCCTTCCTAATGCCAGCACTCTCTCCTCTTGTATTTAGCATTCCTGTTAATGGAATTTGGACTCCAGCTAATGCTGATGAACATTTCCATGGTAGTTATTTCACATCATCTTTTCTCCAGCTCTGGCAGAGACCAGAAAGAGAGCATTTATAGGTGGTGGGTCACTGATTAATTACTCTCCTAGCTCCTGCCAGCCAAAGCCACAGAGAAGGAAAAGCTCCTATGTTTAACTCTTCCTAATACAGATCAATTCCTACAGGCAGGAATGTTGTCCTTTCCTTGTAAACCTCTGCCTGGATAACCAGGTTTTGACTGCAGGCTAATCCTGGGGTGGGAAAATCAGGAGTGGGGCCAGGAAGAAGCCCAGCAGTGGTCAGTGATGGAGCACTGGTAACAGCCAGCCCAGAAATAAACCAGCTAATTTTACACCTGCCTAATTTTTCCTCTCTGCTGAGAATTCCATGTGGATATTCCACAGCCTAAAATTAGAGCAGGTTACAGACATGACATGGTAAAAGTAGAAACATGCCAGTGGATGCAATGTTCTCACTCCAGCCTGTTTCCACTTGGGCTCAGGAGGAACATACCAGACACTGCTCATGGCACTTACAGGGTCTGCTTACATGGCTTGGGCAGGGTGGCACAAACAGGGCACCCAGGGTCCCTCAGGGCTCTGAGCAGGACAGATCTAGCTCACAAAATCATTGAACCATTAAGGTTGAAAAAGATCTGTAAGAGCATGGAGTCCAAGCATTAACCAGCACTGCCAGGTCACCACTAAACCATGGGCCTCAGAAACACATCCCCAGGGCTTTGAAACCTCTCCAGGGATGGTGACTCCAGCACTGCCCTGAGCAGCCCAGGACAATGTCCAACCCCTCTTTCAGGGAAGGAATTGTTCCTCATGCCCAACCTAAACCTTCCCTGACCACAACTTGAGGCTGTTTCTCTTGTCCTAGCACTTGTTCCTTGGGAGAAGAGACCAACTCCCACCTGGCTCCAACCTCCTGTCAGGGAGCTGTAGAGAGTGAGAAGGTCTCCCCTGAGCTTCCTCTTCTCCAGGCTAACCAAGTCCAGTTCCCTCAGCTGCTCCTCACAACACTTGTGCTCTAGACTCTTCAGCAGCTTCCTTGCCCTTCTCTGGACACTCTTCAGCACCTCAGTGTCTTTGAAGGACTGTGTTATGAGTGTTTTGAGAGAAGGGAGATGTTTGGGTGTCACAGGAGGGCATACAGAGAAGGGACTCTGCAGGTCAACCACTGAAACTTCCAGTCATCTCTGCCAAACACCAGCTCTGATGGGCAAACTGCTGTGCTCCTTGTCTCAGCTCAGCCTGATCATGGCACTCCTGCAGCTTTCACCACTGCCCATCACATCATGGTGGAGGTTGGAAGGGACCTCTGGGGATCATCCACTCCAACCCCCCTGCTCCAGCAGGCTCACCCACAGCAGCTTGACCACCATCACATCAGTGTGGGGTTGGAATCTCTCCACACAAGGAGACTCCACAAGCTCTCTGGGCAGCCTGGGCCAGGGCTCTGCACCCTCACACCAAACAAGTTTCTCCTCCTGTTTAGGTGAGGCAGCAGCCACCAGCCTGCTCCACCTCTTCCTCTCTCCACCTGCCTCAGTTTCTCCTGCTCCAGTGATTGATTTCATCTCCTTGCATGCCTCAGGAGTGGCTCAGGCAGCAGCTTGGGATCATCCTGGGGTAGCTAGGGTGTTCCCTCACTAAAAAATAAACTAACCCCAAATGCTTTGTGACACACCAGTTCTTCATCCAAACTAATTTTTGTACATCATTATTTCTCCTAGGATGAAAAATCCACTCAGATGTGTAACTTCATCTGTTTGAAGAGAGTCTTTGGGCACTAAAGGATGAAGATGGGAAGAGCCACCCCTGGGAAGCAGAAGGTGCCCCAGGGAAAGAGACACACCTTGAGCTCTGTGGACCCTTACACCCAACCACAGAGGATGGCTTTATGGCAGGAGCAGCACTTCCTCCACCTTGACCTGTGGGTAGGTGAGGCTGTGGCTGCCATGCAGGTTCAGCTGGGGCAAGGAGACACAGCAGAGCAAATTACTGCTGTGAAACTCCCCTGACAAAGCACCAACAGCAGAAACTCCTCCTCCCCAGCCCCTCCCAAGGGCTAATTGCTGAGAGCAATGGACCAAGAAGCATGCAAGGAAGGCCCCAGCAAGTCATTACCCTGCCTCAGGAGGAGGAGGATCATCACCTTTATCTGCAGCAAGGTTCAGGTGGAGGCTTGGAGGTTCCTGTGGGTCACAGCTCCATCACACTGCTGTGGGTGCAGTGGAGATCCCAGCCCTGGGCTGGTGGCAGGACCAGGACAACAGGACTGGCAAGGGCTGTGGGCAGGTGGCCCTGGCATCCCTTACTCCCTGCAGGTCACACACCAGCACTGATGTATCTTGAAGGGAGGAGTTTCAAGAGGCTGGGGCCAGACTCTGCTCAGTGGTGCCCAGTGACAGGCCAAGGGGTAATGGGCACAAAGTGGAACACAAGAAGTTCCACCTAACCACAAGGAAGAAGCTGTAACCTCACAAGCAGGAACTCAAGACCTCCCTGACCCCTCCAGAAGTATTTTGAAATGAGGTGTTTAAAAGGAAAGGGAAGGGAATGGGATAGAGGACACTAATTACCTTCTGCTGATTCAGACCAAGTCCTTCCAGCCATGCCTGTGCCAGAGCTGCTCCATATCTCCTCTTCCCCTGGAGAAGTGCTGACTTAGACACCAGCCTTGGGCACATCTGTGGAGGCCCCAGGGCTGCCAGGGATGATGCTCAGCCCCTTCCCATGAGGAGCTCAGCAGTGAAGATCAGAGGAGATGAGGGGTGGGAGCTTTATTAGGCTGAGTCAGAGAGCTGGATCCCTGCCTGATGACTCCCTCCTGCTTGCACAGAACAAGGACACTGGCTTGCCTCTCTCCACCCAACAAGAAACCAAAAGCAGTGCTTGCAGCAGCAGGAGTGTCCAGCTGATGACTCTGTAGCTGCAGAGCCAGCACACAGCAAGATGCCTCCAAGCTCTTCTCCACCAAAGCCACTTTCCCCTCAAGCCAGGAGCCAAGGCTGAGACACTGCATCATCTCCCAGCATGGATTCCTCATTTCAGCCTCACCAGAGACCCTCAGACCTCCACCTGCTCTACCAGGGACCTGCCACCATCGAGCCAAGGCACAAGGAGACCACAGTGACAGAGGACAGCAGGTGGGAACAGGGCCACATTTCACCCCAGCCAGCAGCAGCTCTGTGCTCCTGAGGAGCAGGAGTCATGCTCAGCAGCAGCATGCTGCAGCCTGGAGGCCCCAGCCTCAGGAGCAATGGTGACAACATCCAGCAGCAAAAAATGCAACAGCACAGAAATGTCCTCACTCAGCAGGTAGCAGCTTCACCAGGAACCATCTCCAGATAGGGTTTTTTAGCTCCCAGCACACACACTAGCAGCACATCTGTCCCTCACCATGCCCCAGAGAGGTCCATGAAGCACCTGCCTCTTCCATGCTGCTCCAAGTCCTCCCAGGACACTTCCAGGCAGGAGCAGAACCAGATGGAAAAGACAAGGACCCAACGATGTGGCATTGCTCCACAGGCTGGAAGGAGAGGTGTCCTGCACAGTGACTGGACAGGGATGCTCCATTTCCCCATAGCTCTCCTGGAGCACAGACACAGCTCCACAGGGACACATCCAGGTGTCTTCCAGCAGCTTCTCCCTCTGGTGTCACCACAGAAGGCTTGGAGCAGGCAGGCTGGCCACAGGGAGCCATCATCTTGGGCTGAGGAACCAGATCCACACCAAACAGCACAAGGTGTTTTGAGGGCACAACAGCAACTTACAGGAGTTTTGTCTTTTAGCATCTCATTTTGCTACTGAGGGACTCAGGATTTCCTCCAGCAGCTCCATGTTGACCAACTCCAGCTCTAAAACCCCCAGGACAGAGGGAAGGCAGCTCCTTCCATCCAACAGGGAAATAGCCCCCAAAGCCATGTGGGAGGAGGTGGGTCCTGCCCCCTTCCCCAGCAAGAAGCTCATCTCTCCTGCCTCTGCCACACACACTGGCTCCCTCCTTCTTCCCACACACAGCAGCCAAATCCAGCACCCCAAATCCACGTGGAAAACAGCACAGAGGGCAGCTGCCAGGATCCAGCAGCATGCCTGGCACAAAGCATCTCCCTGCGCACACAAGAGCTTCAGGCAGAGTCACAAGGCAAACAGGCTTCAAGGAAAGGTATGCAGAGGCATGTCTGGGCACCAGGGGCTGGCACAAGGCAGGCTCAACTGCTGAATGGCCTCAGGGAGATGGTGCAGGGCTCCAGGGAGCACCTCAGAGCTCCTGTACACAACGATGAGCTTCTATGTCCCAGAGGACAACTGGAAGGGCAAACATCTCAGCTTCTCTCTGCTGATCCAGCAGCACCAGGGATGTGCAGGGGCTGCTGCTTATTCCTAAATGGAATTCCTGGAGGGGAAGGAGGACTTGGTCTCAGCCTCCACTTTCAGCCCATGACACCACACGCTGTCACCCAAGCTTTGATCTCAGAGGGAGTGTGTGCACTGGCTTTTTTTTTCTCCAGCTCCATTAGCTGACCTAGCCAAGTAATGAGATCCCTCTGCAGCCCTGGGAGAAGGAAGCCTTTCTTGGAGGAGTGGAGTTGCTCCTGAAAGGCTGCTTGAAAGAATAAACTAATTAGTGAGCAGCCTTTGTTTGTGCATTTAGCAAGCCTTCAGTGCAAATGAAAGGTGATGAGCAGTGTCTGCTCTGAGCAGAGAGCTCCACCAGGCTGGCTGCTCCTCAGCCTCCTGCCCAGCCAAGGGCTCCCAGACCCACTGAGCAGCTGGGGACACTTGAGGGTGAGGTGAAGCTCACACAGGCAAGCTGGCTTTGGTCACAGGTTGTGTGTGTGTTGGGTATCCCTCCTCTGGCACACAAGCACAGCTAGAGGCTGAGAAAGGCATGAAACATTGCAGGCAGCTCCATACCTCCTCAAGATGTTCCTCAGGGAACCTGCTCCCCAGGTACACTGTACCTCCAGGTTCTCAGAGCTGCTGTAAGATGCCAAGAGGGCGAAAAAAAAAGGAGATGGGATGCTATGGAAATCAAAACCTACCTGTGCCACCCAGCAGTTTGAGCAGCCTAAAGGGGAAGTTTCTGGCAGAGCCAGGCACCTCCTGCTCCTTCCCAGCCCCAAAGATCTGATTGACATGGAGAAAAGCTGAGGAGAGTTTCCTTAGAGGGCAGGCTGGGAGGCTTCAGAGCCATGTTCAACCAGGGGGGCACTGCTAGCTCCTTTGGGGCAATGGGCCAGGGGCACATGTGCTCCACAGCTGATCTCTGCATTTCTTCACCCTTCAACTGGCTAATTGCACTCTGTGTTACTAATTAACAGCAGTGAGTAGAGCCAGGCTTTGGCACCATCCCCTCGTGGCATTAGAGCCTGTGTGAAGCATCCAAAAGCCTATTACAGTTAATAGGGAGTCACAGCTAGACTGCATGGACTTTGGCTCCAGCTCTGGGGGGGAACTGATTAGCTCTTTACTCCCTTGGTGTAAGCTCCTTATCTGTCAGCTGGAGGCAATGCCAGCAGCTCCAGCACCCCTGGCAAGGCTGAGCCCCACATGCACAGAGTGATACCACAGAATCACAGACTGGTTTGGGTGGGAAGGGACCTCTAGAGGTCATCTAGGCCATCCCCCTGCAGTCAGCAGGGACATCTCCAACTAGAGCAGCTTGCTCACAGCCCCAGACAGCCTGACCTGGAATGGTTCCAGGGATGGGACATCTACCATCTCTCTGGGCAACCTGGGACAGGGTCTCCCCATCCTCAGCATCAAACATTTCTTCCTTATATCTAGTCTAACTCCCTCTTTTAGTTTAAAACCGTCACCCCTTGTTCTGTCACAACAGGTCCTGTTTAATTATTTGTCCTCATCTTTCTTATCAGCCTGTTTACTGAAAGGCCACAAGAAGGTCTCCCTGGAGCCTTCTCTTCTCCAGGCTGAACAAGCCCAACTCTCTCAGCCTGTCCTCCCAGCAGAGAGCTTCCAGCCCTCACAGCATTTCTGGGGCCTCCTCTGGCCCTGCTCCACATGTCCCTGCTGTGCCTGTACCAAGAGCAGTCCTGGGGTACAAATGCTGCTCTATCAACACTTGCTGACAGCAAAAAGGTTGCTTTCCCTCTGGAGGCAGTTTGGCAAAGGAGAAACTCATTGTTCAGACTCAGAACACAACCTTGGCTCTTCCTCTGGGTCCCAGCCATGATAAATGAAGAGCAGCAGCTAATGAGCCTCATGAAGCTGTTGAGCAAACACTGAGAAGAGCACAAAGGGACTGTACCAGTGGAGCATTCAACTAGCACTCACTTGCCTTTGCTACCCAGCTCCAAGAGCTTCTCCTCCCTGGGTGAGGGAACCCAAAGCCTCTTCCACTGCTCTGCATTCCTGCACTGCAGCTGCCTCTGTTCCTATGGCAACTTCCACTCACATCACTGCTCCATCTTGTTCTTTTCCCCGTCACAAGAGCTCCCTGCTGCTCCTTTGAAGAGTTCAGTATTCCTTCTGCTCCAGCCTCTCCCTCAAGCAGCACCACCCTGCTCAAAACAGAAGCAACTGAGCAAGTTTTGTGCTTGGGTACAAAAGGGCAGGACATAACCCAGCTGGATTCTTGTCCACCACCAAGAATTTGAGCCTCCCGACAGCTTCCCTGAGGCCAGGCTGGCTCATTCCCATCTTTACACACCACTAAGGTGCTCTGGGAGAAGGTGACCTCTCCAGGCCAGTTGGCACAGCAAGAGCACAGCATGGTTCCTTAGGCTCCCACAGGAAGGGTATGGATCACACCCACCAGCCCAGCCCTTGGACAGAGACCTTCTCAGATCCCCCAGATCCTATGGGCTCCTGCAGTAACAGCTGATTAAAAGCTGGTGTTTGGCCTAGAAACAGCAGCTCCTTTTAGACCACAGCCAAGTCATGCAATGCTTTTACTAGGTGTGACCAAAAACCTCATTCCTCACCCCTACTTACCCCAAAGAGCTCTGCTCTCCTGGCAGAAGGGATGCAGAACACAGAGAGATGGAGGCTGATGCTTTGCTGCCCACAAGAGGTGAAGCCACTTCTAGGGGATCTCTAGATCCTGTCCCACAGAGGCAGAATCAAGGAAGAAGGCATTTGCCAGGCAAAGCAAACCTGATCTACTCCATTGGGTCTAGCTGACCTCCCTTAGAAGCTAATTCCCTGGCCCAGCAGGTGCTGAAGTGTGGAGGCAGTTTACAAACAGAAAGGAGTTACTACAACATTGACCTCAATGAGCTGTTCCAGAAGAGTTTCTTCACAGGGTAGAAGGAGATACAGACAAGAGACCTGAATGGGAGATGGCTCCCAGACAGAATTCAGCTGAGGGCTGGAACAGGGAGTTCCTCACTTCAGACAAGCTGCCTTAGGAAATAAACAGGGAAGCAAGGAAAAGAAATGAGAGAGAGAGAGAGAGAGGATAGACACTTAGAGAACAGCCCAAGTCATGCACTCTGCAGCTCTGAGCCAATTCCCCTGGTGACCTTCCCAGAAAGCGTGTGTAAGCTTGCAGGGAACTTGCAACATCAAGAAGAGAGATAAGCTTTACACTCCTGGTACCAAGAGGTCAAAGCCAAGCACAACACAAGTGTGCTCATGAAAAATCATAGCATCAAGGCACCTTGCAGAGTCAGAGCCTCCTTCCTGCTCATGTTCCTCCTCCAACCACTTCTTCAGCACCTCGTTCACCTTTTGCCACAGCTCTTCTTACTGCAGCAGGATGGAGACAAGAATCAGGAGCACCAGGAATTGTCACAGCTTCCAGGAAGCTACTTTAAAGCCAGCAGCCTTTGGGGTTGCATGGGACTGTAACTACTAGTCCTTGGAATGACAAAGAAACACAACATCTCCAGGTTAATGTTGCAGAGCTTTATGCTACACTTCATACACTTAGATCACTGTCAGCAGGCAGTGACTGATGCAAATACAAATATTAGAAACAACATGTGAAATTAAAACCCAAAGTTTATTTGGAGGTTTGTAAAAGAGCTGTGACAGACCAACACTTCCCAGACACTACAGCATGGAAATGCATCTTCCTATGGTTAGGATATCAAAAAGGTCACAGTCCAACTATCTAAATAAAAGCAAAACCATTTAGAGACCAAACATTTCACTTCCAACAACTGAGAAAACTAAATGGGTTTGAAAGTCAGACTAATCAATAGCACCAACACCAGGTGATCACAGCCCTCCTGGCTCTGAGCCTGTGTTTGTCATCACTACACCAAGAAAGCAGGTTAAGAGAAGCAAATCCATTAAGGCTTGCTCTTCAGATGGATTTAAGACATTAGCCAACACAAACCCAGGAGCACTGAAGAGCTCAGACAACAAGACACCATAATGCAATTCTTTGTTACATTCCATGGATGCAAACAACAGTAGCAAGCCAGCAAACACCAAAGAGCTCCCCCTGAAACTCCACTTGGGGGGGAAAAGCAATCTTCAGGGGATGCCAGTTCCATTGGAAACACCCAAAAACTTCATTCACTGGATGGTAACACAAGTTGTGCAAGAGAGACATGTGCAAGAGAGGAGGTGAAGGCTGAGCTGCAGAAGGGGCAGCCCAGTTCTTATACTGCTTTCCGGTGGTACTCAGGAGGAGCTACTTCATAGTCACTGGAGCTAAACAAGGCAGAGGAATTCTTTGCTAAGTACCTACAAAAAGAATGAAAACATTCAGTTCCATTCTTGGAAGCACACAATCATCCAGCTTGGAAAAGATCTTTAACATCCTTGAGTTCAACTGCTAACCAGCACTGCCAAAGTCTCCCATGGGTGAGTTGTTAAGGATTTGAGCCCAAGCCCCATCACTTTTAAGAGTATAAAGCTAACACAAATCAACTAAAAAGCAATTAAGAGTTGGCAGCTCACACCCAACCAAGCTGTCAAGCAACTTCACCTCCCTGTGCTCACTTGGATTACCAGGATGAAGCAGTTTACAGCTGAAGCTCAGTCAGTTGTTGTGGCAGGGAGTGATTTACTACTGATGGTATCAGAGGAGTAGGGACAAGGAGGAGGACACCAGAAGTTCTGTCTGCACAAATATGGAACTGAAATGGCCAGAGCAGAAGGAGCAATGATCAGCTAAGCGTTACATGCCATTACTTCTCACTGCCTGGATTTGGGGATCCTTGGTCAATACTCTGCCTTCAAAGTTGCTCTCTTTACAGCTGAAAGCTCTTTAGCACTTGCCTTTACTTCAGATTGACCCAAAAAACTGTGGCCAACACAAGATTCTGGGACAACCCCAAGGCAAGTCAGTCCTGGAAAATCAGGCTGCTCCCCTCCCAGCTCTACTGCAGAGGTATCTTGGTTTTGCTGAGGGTTTCTCTTTCAGCTTCCAAAGCTTACCCAATCAATCACCCAAAGGTAGAACTTGGTATTTACCAACAGCTCAATGCTTTGTTACTCTATTTACAAATCAAGATCTCCAAACACTATCAGGAGACCACTAAAGCCTGGTAGGAATTACACAGAACGGTTCTCAAACAGAAGTTTATGGCTTCAGTGAATCTGACCAAGCAAATCTGCCAGTAGAGCAGCAGCAGAAAGCTGTGCCAGTGCTGGGAGCTCACACACAGCTTCACACCACACATCTCTCCCTGACTCTATGGATAAATAAATCCCTCCAGTGTACTACAGACACATGGAAGCTGAGGTCATGCTTATAATCTACTCATGGGGGAACACAACTACACCACCTCAGGCACTATAGTGAAGTTTAATTCCACTGTAGACTCTCATCAAGTGACTCCATAGCTCCTCACAGCAGTCAGGATGTTATTTCATGATCTCTCTAAAACCAAGTGTCTGATTTATTTACTCCTTTTAGAGGTTTTTCACCCTAAGTAGAGCATGTCTGCAGCACCACAGCCACTGTGAGGCTGTCCCAGCAATAATACTGGTAAGGTTGATCAGCTTTTATCTTTTGCTCAATTACTGTTGAGTAACTGTTGTGTAATTCAATAGTTTGCTGTAGCTGTCACCTGCTTTTCATAGCAGCTACAAATAAAATGCTTCAGCATTTATTTGGAAACAAGTAGCAGACTTGGGCAGTTTAAATAGCTATGTAAACACACTGAGTTTATTGCTAGTTAGACACAACTGGAGAGAGGTTAAAACCAGATGTTGCTGCACAGCAGAGCCTGAGGAAGCTTCAGTGAGATCTTAGGTGAAGGTAGCACACACAAGGTTAACATCCAGATGTGTGTTACATGACAGATGTTCAGCCAGGCCAGGCGACAACTGCTTGTGCTCACTGAGCTTTTTCTTTCTGCTGAAAGGCTTAAAAAGTACTTACTTTAAGAAGTCATGCAGATAGTTTAACAGCAAAGCCAGGCTCTTCTCATCCAGAGGAGTGTAAGCAAGCATAGCTCCAATTCTCACTGTTGCAGAAGGAGGAGCACTTGTTAAGTTATAAACAGGTTTAACAAGGATTTAGCTGCAGTCTGGAACCTTCCAGCTTACCCCAATTAACTAGGCTGTTGAAAATCCATTTTCATTCCAAATCCCTGAACATTTTAGGTACATGGAATAAGGAAAGAAGCAAACCATGTGTTTCACAGCTGCTTGTCAGTGTTCTGCAGTTTACAGCCACTGAGACTCAAGACAAGGAAGTGTTGGAATACTTCTAACTGCTCTTCTTCCATCTCTGGAGGTCATACTCACCAAATAACCTCAGCAGGTGTGGGGCTCCATAGACTTGAGACATTGGGGCATCTGGGTGATCTGCTAAGATCTCAGCATATTGGGGCCTCTCAAACTTATAGAGCAGTTGAGTTCCCAGCATGACATTGAAGTATTCCTTAATTCCAGCCACAACTTCATTGACTGCATACTCCCTGGGGGAAGAGAGAAAACACTGCAAGTCTTGCTCCAGTGACTGAGAAGATGAGACTTGGCTTGGGGAGTCCATCAAAATCATGAAGATCTTCTAGAAGCCTTTAGGTTTTTCAAGGAAATTGGTCTGGAGACCTTAAAATGTCCAGGCACATCTGGAGATCTCCTTTAACAATGGACCTTTAACTTCACAACTAACTGAAGAATAAGTGTGTAGGAAATGAGCAGTGACACTGCACATCTGACAAGTGCAACCCTCACTCCACCCTCCAAATAAATTTAGAACAGGCATTAGGACAATTACATAACATGACTAGTCAATAATGTGCTTCCTCCTGAAGGGAAGAAACCTTCACACTTCTAGTTTCTCTCCCTTGAGAACAGGAAAGCTTCCATCAAGAACAAACACACCTTGTTTGTTGTCAGGGCTGGGCTCCTGGGGTAATTAAATAACAATCTTTGAAGCTACCACCTCAAACTAATTAGCTGTGTCCATGTGAAGTCATCATCCACCTCCTGTCCCCCAGTGCCAAGGGTTCACCCATACAGTAACACTCTGCTCATCTGCAAGGGATCTTCTTTGACAGCTTGTTCAGCTCACCTGTAAGGTGCCTGAGCTGCAATGAAGGGGTGGGGAAAGGTTCACTTGGCTTCTAGCAGCTTCCTTTAGGCTTAGGAAGGGTGAGGGAAGGAGAAAGAACATGCAGAAAGCAGCACTGCATTCCTGAACTACCTTCTCAAAGACTCAGGCAAAGAGGAACCTCATCCAGTTCAACAAGAGCAAGTGTAGAGCCCTGCACCTAGGGAGGAATAACCCCATGGAGCAGGACAGGTTAGGGGCTGACCTGCTGGAAAGCAGCTCTGAGGAGAAGGACCTGAGAGTGCTGCTGGACAACAAGTTCCCCATGTGCCAGCAGTGTGCCCTCCTGGCCAAGAAGGCTAATGGTCTCCTGGGTGCATTCAAGGGAGAGTGAGCAGCAGAGTGAGGGAGGTTCTCCTCCCCTTCTACTCTGCCCTAGTCAACCCACTGCTGGAGTGTCCTGGGTCCAGGTCTGGACCAGGTCTCCAGCTCAGGAGAGACAAGGAATTACTAGAGATAGCCCAGCAGAGGCTAGGAAGATGCTGAGGGCACTGGAGCATCTGTGAGGAGGAAAGGCTGAGAGCCCTGGGGCTGCTTAGCCTGGAGAAGAGCAGACCCACAGCGGAGCTGCTCCATGCTGAGCAAGAGCTGAAGGGTGAAGGGGGCAAGAGGCTGGGGCCACACTCTGCTCAGTGGTGCCCAGGGCCAGGCCAAGGGGCAATGGGCACAAACTGGAAGCCAGGAGGTTCCATCTGAGCAGGAGGAGAAACTTGTTTGTTGTGAGGGTGCAGAGCCCTGGCCCAGGCTGCCCAGAGAGCTTGTGGACTCTCCTTGTGTAGAGAGATTCCAACCCCACATGGATGTGATCGTGGTCAAGCTGCTGTGGGTTACCCTCCCGGAGCAGGCGAGTTGGACTGGATGATACCCAGAGATCCCTTCCAACCCCTACCATGCTGGGATCCAGGGATTCTGAACTTTTCCATTACCTTTGTCTTGGAACATGAAGCTGGACACGGGGCTGGGACATTTAACAACCTTGGTACATTTTCCATTAGATACAAGTCCAACAACAACAGCAGAAGCACTGAAGGTTTGCAATGATCACTGCTTACTTGTTATCAGTATTTCCTCTTGATTTTTTGTAGTTTGCATAATCCTCTAAAATGGAGTCAACATTTTTCTTGGCAGGAAGGTAGAAGAGCTGCAGAAGGAGCAACACCAAACAAAGACAAGTTGTCCAATTTAGGGAAACATTTTTATCTGCACACTAAATTGAAATCCACATACACAAGGAGGGGAAAAAAAACACCTTAAATGTCCAGAAGTGGAGTTCAAATCACACATAGCAGTGCTTGGGCACCTTTGCTGCTGATGGGAAGTTTAAGGTTTGTATTCAGCAAGAAAAACAGGACTTGAACAAGATTTTTACATGTCTGGGATTGCAGGAACAAAGACATACCTCAGAGCAGCAGTGAGTTAGAGCAGCTTATCAAACAATAACAGGCAGTTTTCAATAGGATTAGTACTTGGTATGCTTCCTGCTGATTTTAGTAGTGGTTTCACACAAGAAACAAGCCATGATCCAGTTCCAATGTAAGTTCATTCAAGTGTTTTACAATGGAGAGCAAAGTTTGGTTCACTGTGTCAAGAAGCTTGATGTGGATCCAGCCTGGCAGAAGTGAAGCATCACTATCCTAAAGTGACAGCTTTCTGTCAGAGCTGCAGAACACCTTCAGATACTTGCAGAACTTGGCAGCAAGTGACAGGAGAACAAGGCAGGAAAGGAGCTGAGGCAAAAGTGGCATCACATGTGATGTTCCTACAGACCAATTCTCCACCAGCTATGTAAACCATTCAAAACAGCAGCAGGCCAAGCATGCAGAAACAGCACACTTAAACCTCAAGTTTTAAACATTATTTGCCTTTCTAGCTTATGCTTGATTAGACCAAGTGTGGTTTACAAACTTAAACAGGTGACCTTGGGTAAAGAACTGCCCTGTAGAGCCATCAAGCTGCTGTCACACTCTGCAGGAGATTTCCCTACACTTGAAGAGGATATGAAATTCTAGGTTTAGTGTCTTCACCTACATATTGTTTCTCTGACAAATTACCTGCTTTTGCCTGGTGATCAAGTCCCAGTCATCTACCAGCCATGGTTTCAGCTCTTCAGGAATTTTCACCTTGACTTCAACTCTGTTCATAAAGGTTTCTTCCTGAAAAAAAAAAGAAGGCAAACTACTTTCAGGTAACTGCCCAAGCTAACAGTCACCATATTTCTTGTTTTCACCTCTGAAATACACCCCTGGGCTGAGAAATTCTTACAGTAATTCCTGTAGGCTCCATAGGGAATGAGGAAATAGCTTCAGTTTTTCCAGGCCACTTGGGAATCTTAGTTTTGCAAGGCATAACCATTTCACACTGCAGGACATAGGATTGCAGTCTGTATGTCCCAGCAAAGCAACCTTCCTCCTTCCTAGCAAAATCCCTCTGGGACAATCAGGAATACATACACTTTCCACAGTTGGATCTACTCGAGCTCTCTTCTTCCTTGGAGGCTGAGGAGTCTCACTGCTACTGCTCCCTTCTCCAATTCCTGGAGCTGGACACAAGACAGACATCGTGCTGCTTAAGAAATCCAGTTAAGTCAGTAAAAAAATACCAGTAAAGAAAGATCTAGAAGAAGGATTTAAAAGGAAGGCTCAGATGTCTCTCAGGTCACTTCATTTGTAAGGGTTTTTTTGTTTGGTTTTGTTTAAATATTCCTTTTATTCCCAAAGTCTCAGCTATTTGTGGCAGTTTAAACTGCTATATTCACACTTAGCCACAGACAGAGGTTTCTGCACTAAACCCACACCAAGAGGTCAGCATCTGTCATGTTCTTCAGAAGGATTGCTGGAGCCAGCTTTGCAGATATGTCACATCTCCATCTCAAGAAGAAAAAAAAAAACAAACATAAGCTGGCCTTAGGAAATGATTTCAACAGATCCAGGTTGCTTTTAATTTGCAAGAGGCCAAAATCTTGAGAGATTGAATCAGATAGTTTGTGTACAAAGCAGAGGAGTGTGCATTCCTCCTGACCATGAGGAACAGACATCTGCAGCCCATGAGGAACAAAATCACAAGGTGACAGCAAAGAAACTCATTTGATGCAGATTGAAGGTCTTACTTCACTAAAGAGATCCACTTCTGTACAAAACAAAGACATACTTACTTTTCTGTTTGTTCTTTTTTGTTTTCCTGCAAGAAGAACACAAATCATTGCACACAATAGAAAGGTAGCAGGACTTCAAGAATTTAAAGTATAAAGCCAGAAAGATTGTCCACTAAGTTCTGAACAAGGAGCAAACACTCAGTGGCCTGTGGGGAACTGAGATAAATGCACATGAAAAAGGTCAGATTTAGCATCACAGTTATGGTACTACAAGATTTTTTTTGTTTAAGAGGTTAAAATTCACCAATTGGGAGCAGGGAAAAATCACTAACTTCAACCTACAAAAGCCCTGAAGGCATGCCAAGAACACAGGAGTATTTATAACCAGGACTGACTGACCCTCATGCAATAACAGATGTTTCACACCTCCCAAGTGCTGCTGGAAAACTACAGCAGATTTGTAGCTGTTTTATTGCTGTATTTCAGAGATCACTTAGAACATGGGAGAAGGAAACAGCAGTGCTGGGAATTACCAGATCAATCTCAGTCAACTGAATTAAAACTTCCAGTAAAACATCCCAAACAAATCACAGCAGAGAGGGAAGATTAAGTAACACTAGCAGAATGATATTGCTGAAGCTGCATGGGCTTCCTACACCATCAACTTCTAATGCCACTCATTAGAAGCATTTGGGACAGTATCAAATAGCTTTCTCCCTAATATTTACCTTCTGCCAAATGCTTCTCTCAACACTTAAGTGTTTCTCATTTACACAAAGTCTCTCTCCTTAGCTCATGAAGAGCTGTGCTTTCTAAACTTGTGTGCACTGTATTTCAGCTGCCTTTAAAATGTAAATATTCAGGAGCCCAAGAGTATCAATGACAAAATTAAACTGTCCTGGCAAAGCCTTTTTGTTAGTATCTGAACTCTTGTCTATCCCTAACCATTTTCAGAGCATTTAAATTGAGGCTCCTATCAGCCATGTCTCAATTTGCTCACTAGGAGTAGGAGTCCAGTTCAACCTCTCCAAAAACTGCAGTGTGTGGATAAAACTCTATCAGCAGGAGATTATTTGCTTGGAAATCCACTGCTATCTCAAGTGACTCCTGTATTCAGGCTTTGAACTGGGGCTATCAGGGTCAGGAAGTAGGCAGAGCTTCTAGGAAAGTCTGAAGATAGCAAGAGTAAAGCTTGTTTTCAAGCTTCAAGCCAAACAGGCTTAAAGTGTGAGGAGAATAAAGATCATCTCTCTCCAGGAGGAAGGAGCCAAGTTAAAGTCACTGATAAGGGACTTGTATATTGAAGAGAAAAATCTTTTCCTCCAAACCTAAACAAGGAGGAACAGGGAGCGAGTTCTTCCCAGAATTTAAATCACTAGATAAAAATATTAAGCATTAGTCTAGAAGCAAAGTCTTAAAGAACCCAGAATAGGCAATATAAAGAAACAATAAACTACATCTGTGTTAGTGAAGCACAAAGTCTAGCAGAAACCATTCTAGGCAGCTGCTTGTGCTCTCCCACCTCATTCCTTCTATTTCCTGACTCCTCCTATCTCAAGTCCTATGCCTCTGCTTCAAGGCATCTGTTTGCAAAGCCTAAAAGACCAATCTGAGCAAGGGCACAAACAGAAAAGAGCTCTCTAACAGGGGAAACATCAGCATTTGGCTGACATTTGCTAACCTGTGCAGCAGACTGTCTGCATTAATGCTCTTCACTAGGAGAAGGCAGTGGGGCAAGGGGAAGGGCTTGCTGCTGGGCTCAGGACATGGAGTGCAGTCCACTCCATACCCAGGGAAAAGGTGGAGCACCTGCTTCCACTGATAGGAGATGTGCTGCTCATCTTGGGCTACATCTTACACAACTAGATTCCACTAGGCTGAGTAAGCAGACTCATTTTGAGACAGCTGAGGAAAACTAGGCATGTCCCTCAGGATGGCAGGGAGGTTTACATTGGATGTCAGGAGGGATTTCTTCACTGAGAGGGTTGTTAAGTCTTGGCCCAGGCTGCCCAGGGAGGTGGTGGAGTCACCTCTCCACAGACATTCATCAGAAGACAGACAGTCAAGGAGCTGTCACAGAACCTTGGGTGCCACCTGAAGAAGCACAAAAGAACTGCTGTTAAGGCTCAGGAAGTGACTTCTAGGACATGCCTAGAGGACTGGCAGCAGGAAAGAAAAACAGCTTAGAAAACAGAATTCAACATAAAGGACATCAGGAAAACAGCAAGATTTTGGAAGGTTTGCTTACTCCACAACAGTTAGGAGTCCCTGGCTGGGTAGGTTCAAGTGATGTGGACAATAACAATCCATCTGCCCTGTAAGGGGACTCAGAGGTCTGTCAGAACCTCCCTACAACATCTAGTGAAGATAGGAGCAGAAGAGAATCAAGAAAGCTCCCACCTGGCCTCAGGTAATTTGAGTTTAAAACATCTGTTAATGCCAGAAAAAGATTAGGCAACAGTTTACTGATGAAAGAACAACTGTAACTAAGCTCTATGAAATCATAAAGTCTTTTGTTGCTACACACCTTGTATGAGGAGAGAACTTAGAATTCACTGTCTCTGCTCAGGCTACCTAAGCCTAGGAGGCACACAACAAAATTAGAAGAGCTAAAGAGAACAAAGAACAGTTGGTAGTGTACAACACTTTCTCTACCAGGAGTAAGCAGGCAGAGAAGAGCTCTCTCAAGCTGAGAACTGGGCAGGATGAAGAGAGGAAATGTGGTAGAGGTATGAGGAGCAGCAGACATGAAAGACAGGAGGAGTCCTCCTCTTTCCTTCCTTCAGCACTGAGCTGAACTAACACAGAGAACACACTGCCACAAGATGCCAGAAGGCCACAGGGTTCAGGAGTTATTAGATAGACAGGAGATAGTCCTACACAGGGTTACCAAACCCATCACACACATACAGCCTCCAGCTCTCAGCTCCCTTAACTACAGGATATTTGGGGGAGAGCAGCATTCTAGACTGGTCTCCCTTTATTATTCTTAAGCACATGTGACTGGTGACCATTAGAGAGCAGAAGAGGTTAGGAAAACCTCTGGATGTAGCTATTTCAGTGTTTAGTTACAGACACAGACAACTGGCACCTAGGCAGCATTCATCTGCTGCTTGGATCTCAGAGGACCTGAGGTGGTTTGTGAGAGCTTCCAGCTGTGCCCAAGAGAGCAGAGATGCCACAAGAGAAATGCAGCAGGAGCAGGAGCTTTGGAGTGATATGTTCAGATTAAGAACAAGACTTCTGTTAGAAGTAAACCCAGGAACTCCCAAGCTGGGAGAAGTGTTTTCAGCACCTCTCTGATGAGGCTGCTTGTATACAGATATATAAACCATTCAAAAAGAGAAGCTATTCTCACACTGGTTACTCAGTGCCACATCTCAGTTACTCTTCTTATTGTCCAAGCATCTCTTAATTCTGTTTACTGATTAATCATATTAGGGCCATGAAAGGTAGCATAAGCTCTTAGAGCTGGAATTCAGCAGAGCTAGGTATAACCACTCTGGAAAATCCAGCATCTCTAGTGGTGTTGTTTCAATTTTGGCAACCTGTTTGAATTACTTTATAAACAAATGTATTCATCCTGCACTTCATGCACATTTCTTTGCTCACATATCACTTACAGGCTCTAAAGCTTTTTGAGCCAGTTGCTGCAGTTTACAGGAACAGTGAGTCTGAACAGATTCAAGCCAACAATAACACATTGCAAGTTCAACACATTTCTAACACCTCCTATCCCAGCAGCTTCATCCCAGGACCTGCAGGATTCCATGCTACTTGTTACCAGTTCCATGGAAGCAGAACTCCAGGCTCCATAGCACCACCTGTAACCTTCCAGAACTACTGCAGTTTCAGGGGAGGTTTAGATTGGATGTCAGCAGGAACTTCTTCCCTGAAAGGGTTGTTAAGTCTTGGCCCAGGCTGCCCAGGATGGTGGTGGAGTCACCATCCCTGGAGGGGTTGAAGAAATATAGAGGTGTTCTACTTATGGCCATGGGTTAGTGGTATAGGAGTGCTAGGTATGGTTGGACTTGATGATCTTACAGGTCTCTTCCAACCTTAATGATTCTGTGATTGTAAAAATCTGAAGATTTTTCAGTCAGTTGTACTTAAAGGGTGAGTGCCAAGAGGATGGGGCCAGGCTTTGTTCTGTGGTGCTCAGGGACAGGACTAGAGGCAATGGGAAAGAACTAGCACCCAGGCACTTCCATCTGAACATGAGCAGGAAAGTTTTCCCTTTGAGGGTAGTGGAGCACTGGCCCAGGCTGCCCAGGGAGGTGCTGGAGTCTCCATCTCTGGAGAGATTCCAAACCCAACTGGACCCCATCCTGTGCAAGCTGCTCTAGGCTCTCTGCTCTTGCAGGGAGGTTGCACTAGATGATCTCCAGAGGTCCCTTCCAACCTCTAACATTCTGGGATTCTGTGTCCTCCACTTTTGAAGCTGTGGACACATTGAAGGCTGCTCACACTCTCCCCTATCCCAACTGAAAAGGTGCACACCACAGAGGACCTCAGCACTGGCCTTTAAAAGCAAACCAAAACCCCCAAATGACATAAGGATGGTTAATGGAACTGCTCCCCATCATTACAGCCGAGGAATCTCTCCAAGAAGAATGGATGAAAGGAAGAAGGTTGGGATTTGAGGATGCCAAGGCTGGTTTGACAATCCCTCCTTAACTCACCGCGTCGATATGGTTGGGGTCTCCAGACAGCAAACAGTGTGTGCTCCATCTCGTCTGAAAAAGCTAGGCACAATGGGGGGTTGAGTTAAGGGAAGAATTGTCAGACCTCGTGGTTAGCCCTTAAAAGAATCTAGTTAAGAGGCAAAAATTCAGGTTGTTTTTTTTTCTTTAGCAGCATAGTATGGATAAGCCTTACTGAACATTCCTGGAGGATAAGTCATGCTTAGGCTGTTCTGCCCATTATTGTTTGGCTAGCTGAAGAGTTCACTTTCAACACATCAATTATTTTCCCTCTGTTCAATCCTCCAAGAATGCTACAAAAGGTAAAATGTTGAGGCCCAAAGAGGTTGACAGTGTTACCCTTTTAGAATAGTTGCATGATCAGTTTAGTTTCTCCCCCTCCCACCACCAGCACTTGATGTATCTGCAATGACCTTAGATTTACCACAAGAGAACAATCCAACACTTTGGGTTTGGACCTGTATTTTGGGCATTTTCCAGAAGTCATCTTGCCTTTAGCTGTAAGCAGGAGCTGAGCAGCAGTAGTTTGGTCAATAATACAGCAGTACCACAACCATGCATCACTGCTAGGGTAGAGCAAAGCACCTCCTCTCCCTCAGCCTCCTCAGAGGGAAGAAAAACAGGGAGATTTTGCTGAAAGAAGCACAGGTCTAATTTACAAGGATGCATTGGTAACACCTAGAGACTAGGAGCAAGATCAGTGCAAGGAGCATATGAGGCCCTGAGAAATAACCTCCACTATGCAAGCCTGTTCTTCTAATGACAATTACTTCACTCCTTTCCCTTCACAACTCTGACAATCCATCATCAAAGAATTAATTTGTCCCCACAAGTCTCAGAGAGTTACCTCACTGTCTGTTTGGCTGTGCTGGAAGCAACAACCTATGCTTAGGCTAGTGATGACAGCAAAAGGCCAAGCTTTTCCCCACCTGGTTTCAACCAGAGAGTGAAGACAGACCTGGTTACATGCTTTCAAGCTCTCGAGTTACAGCAAGGCTTAAGATGAAGTCACTTCTGTTGTGTGGGTCTCCCTTGGATGCAATTTTGTCAAGTGTGGTTGAGAGGATTAAGCCAACTTGGATTTCAAGTGCAGGTTAACATTTATTCAGCCAGACAGAACAAGTTATTCCCAGTGCAATCAGCCTGAACCACTGAGATGACTAAAGCTGGCAGGATGGGGAATCTAATCCTGAAGTTACTGCTGGGATGTTCTCTAGAATGTGAATTAGACACATTAACCACTGAGGCAGTACTACCTGGGTCAAAGTTGACATATGAAATTAATCCTAGCCCCACTGACTAAAATGCAAGAAGATTCAGGTACAACAGTCCCTTCAGCAGCCAAATTAGTAAAGGTCATCATTTAGCTCTGGTTTAATTGTATTTTCATTTGTTTGGGGGTTTCTTTCATCCCTAAATGAAGGTGCAGAGTGCACCAAACTGGTGTTGCTCAAGCACTTCAGAACCTCCAGTGACTGCCCACAGGGGAGCACGGACACAGCATTAGTGCCTGACTCTACTCCAGAGATCAAGAGCCAATCTCTAGCTTTGGCTGAGCTTTGACTAATCCCACAGGGAAACTGCATTCAGGATCTAGAGGAAGAAAAAAACCCAACCCCAACAAAAACAAATGAAAAGACCCTGGAGCCACTACCACTGCACTAATGATGTGTATTTCCTAACAGAAAAGTTGCTCAAAAGTGAGACATGAAATCTGAGGCTGCTGCCAAATGCTGCTCTTAGGAACTGAAGTCACTGCAGCAGCTTCCTCATGAAGATCAGGATCATACAGGAAGGCAGGAATTCAAAACACCTCATTAGTCATGACCATCTTCATAATCAAGTGAAATACTACCCCCAAACAGAAGAGTTTCATGGCACAAGAGCAAAGCAGGATAGCTACACTGAGTGTATGAGCCACTATTTCCTGTTCTGGGAAACAAAATAGATGGAATGAAAGCAATCTGGCCTGAAATGAGTATTTTTCCTAATCAATGTCTGAGCTTGCTTCTGGTCTCAAGATGCAAAATCATTTTTAACAGCATATGAGTTTAGTTTGGTCAAAAAGAGCAAACCCAAAGACTCTTGAAATGGAGTTTTCACAATGGCATAGGAGGAAGGCAAGGCATTTTAAGAATTTGAACCAAAAGTGCTTGCAAGAACTGGAAAATTCTGTAGAGAAATCCCATTTCACTGAGATACACAAGGTCTTAGGAGGACTCACCACTTTTTGAGTGTCAGTTCACTAATTCAAGAGGAACAGAGGGCAAAAAAAGCACAGAGTCTAAGTGCCTACTCAGGACCTTGATTCAGTCTTAAACACTGAACAATCTATTTTATGCTTTCATAAAATACTTCAAAGGCCTTTTGGGCATCACATAAGTGAAACAATTTTTGTAGGGCTTGTGTCAAGAAGCAGTTTGGTCTGCAGAACCATTCCAAGAAAACAAAATACTATTTCAAGATTAATAGTAAAACTGACAAGCAAAAGTTTGGGAGCTTTGTGGTTTGGGTGAGGTTTTGGGGGTAGTTTGTTTTGTTGGATTCTTTTTGGAAATAGAAAGCTTCTTACACTTCAACATTTTTCTGCTGCAGACCAGAAGTCTTCTTGCCTGGAGCAGCACCTCTCATCTTCCCTTCTGCATATTGTTCCCTTGAAAAAGAAATCAATTCAGAAATAAGACATATTTAATGGAAAAAATAAAACACAACAGCAACTTGTTTTCCCCTCAAAAGGAGCCCAGGGTATGCAAAACACTGAAAGAATGTAAATAGCTTTGCAAATCAGTGCCTGCCAGGGGCAGGAACAAATCCAACTCATTATCAAGAAGATTTAGGCTTCTTCTGACAACACTTTGCAGAATGAACACTCATTTCCTCCCCCTCCCACCCTCCTTGTTAGTCTGAATCACATCAAAGCAGCACACTGCTGCTGAAAAAAACCCCACAAAATAATTGCTCAATAAAAGCATTTCTATGACAGAACGACAAGGTTAGCATTCATAAAAAACATCCAAGTCTTTGTAGGCACCCTGAAGCTGCCTGAGAAGATGCTAAGCCTTAAGGATACTGCAGAAGGGTCATTTTGAGCCACCTAATTTCTCCATCACAGGATGGGCTTGCAGTCAGTGAGGTTGCCTCTCTCACCAAGCTACCCTTCCTTAAAACCTCAACTCACCATTTTAAAACCAAGTGGCAGCTTGCTTGCTCTTTCTAAACTGCTAGAGGAGAAAGAGCAGAACACTCTGTAAGCCAAAGCATCTCAAGAATAAATGAGCATATGAACACTTCTTGAAGGCTTCTGGGCTTTTAAACCTCACTAACTTCCCTTGACACAGTTGTTGGCTTGAAGCTCTGTAAAAAGAAGTCCTTGTCAGTAAATCATTGTAAGAGAGACACTCACTGATTGGCCTTTTGAAGTTCTTTTTGTTTCTGCAAATTGGTATCCACGTATTTGAGCACTCTGCTTTCTGGAACCCATTCATCCCAGCTGAAAGAAAGGGAATCAAATCCAAGTGAGCATCCAAAATCATCACACAATTGCATTCTGCAGACAAGTAAAAGCCTCACAGAAATTGAGGCTGAGCTCTGCTGTGCTTGGCACAACTGGAAGTGTAAATTACCAAACTCATTCCCAAAAGCCTGAAGCTGTAATGATTTTTTTCTAGGGAAGTATAACCCAGAGTTTCCCAAACTTGTAGGCTGAGCAATTTAAGAGGGAGGAACTGGCTTTAACTTAAAAGCAGCATCTCAAGAAAATAAAGTTTTCTACACTTAGGGGACACCTGTAGCTACAGCTATTTTATGAAGCAAATTTCCTTTATCTAGCCCAACATTTGACAAGTTAAATTATTCAGCAATAAGATCTTACTGTAAGAAGAAGAGTTCTGATTTCTGCCTGGGAAGGAAACCAAGATGGCATGAATACTTGAAGAATCTGAAGTGAATGATTTAAGAGAAGAGGTGTTGGGGAAATCACCATCAGGAACAAGAATTCCATTTTGAGAGTGGGGATCATCTGAGCAAGCTGACCATTTATTTCAAGTAAAACACATTAAAAGTGGCCAAGTTATTCTGAAGTTTGCAGGTGAAAACTATCTAGAGTTTCATCTCATGGAATAAATACCAGTATTAGAACATTAAGGTGGCAAAACCAATACTACTACCAACAGCAGGAGCAAGAATTCTTCAAGAGGAGGCAAGCTTAGCATCCAAATGTTACATTTCCAGCTCTACATACTCTAAGACTACATTTTTGCTCAGATACTTCAGCTACTTATCTTACCCCTGCCTGTGTACATCTGCAAGAGACCTTCAAAAGAAATACTATCTAACTGTGCAGCACCTTACACCGGAGGATAAAGAAACATTCTTGGTATCCTAACTTTATATTTGGCAAAAAAAAATAACTAAGAATCAAGGAATTAATAAGTAAAAAAGCACCACAATTACAGAAGCCAAAAAACAGGAGGAGTCATGCTGCCCCAGCTGTTGAGATCTTGCAGCAATGCCACTTTTAAGGTAGTTAATTGGAAGCCTGAAGGCAAAAAAATCCCTCAAACAGTGGAAGCAAGAAAAGCAGGAGTCATGACATCACTCACAGCACCCTTCAGAGAGAAACAAGGAGAGGAAGTATCTCATGAAGAGACAGCAGCCACCACAAGAACCAGTTTTGCTCCCTGGAATCATCACTGGTTTGACAATCAAATGTTTCCCTCTCCATTTGGCAGGGAGGAGGTGTGGGTGCATTAAAAAAAAGTGACATATTAAAACAGGAAGGCTCAGCTTTTAGTCAGCTTAGTGAGATCAAGATGCTAGTGACTAAGCCTGCACTGAACTGAAACAAAATCAAAGAGAGAAGTGCTCTCTGAAAGACTTCAGATGAGCTGAAGCTTTTCATCACTCCAAAAGAAACACCCCTCTGCTTTTCCTAAATTCAAAACCTAGGAGAGGAAAAAAAAGGCAAAGAGATAAATGCAATAATCTCATGGAAGTATTCACCTCTCATGGGCTCAACCTTTATCTCATGGAGATTCCTTTATTCTTCAGCAATCTCTCCCCTAGAATCCTACTGTTTCTGCAGAAGGGAAAAGCATCTCTATCTTCACCTTAGTGTGAGAGGCAAGAAGTGAATCTCAGCCTAGACCTGCTCCTTCAAAGACTCCAACAGACAGCCCTTCCCACTCTGAACACAGCCTTCACTCCTCCACAGCTTTCCTATACCAAACTTTGCTGCCAAAATTGGTCTCAAAGTGCTCTGTGTATTGAGGAAAGAGCTTTGCTCCACCTCAGTAGGGTTTGCCTCTCCTACCAACACACAACAAGGAAGGTTCTGTACTAGCTATTTCTGCCAGGGGGGAATATCTCCAAACCTGAACAAACAGAATGCCGTAATCCCTCCCCATCAGGCTACTGACACCCTAAGCTAGTTTGTCTACACAAGCAAAGCCCTGAAGGAAACAGGCCAAGTTCTCTGTGTTACTATAAATCATTGGCTTAGGTATCAAACATCAATTCAGGTCCACTTCAGAAATAATCTCCTATCTACAGGGACACTGAGGTGCTCACATTCAAACTGACTCAGCTCACATCTTCCCCATAAAGGAAAATTAAATACCTGCTTTCATTTTATGCAATACTTACTTTTTATTCCAGCCACTGTAATGGATAAAGTATTTCACTTGCTTGTCCTTTATGGCAACCTTTACACACTAGAACAGAGAAGGCAGTTGAGTCAATACCAGTGAAAACAGAGCTGGGAATGAGTTTTGGTTGTTTAGCTTTCAGAGTTTAAACATGCAGAGATCTCCATGCAAGCATGAAACACCAGCAGCTGTCTGACTGCAGAAAGGAGGTTCTCCAACACAACTTACTGCCTATTTCCAGATCTGGAAGGACTAGGCAAACAAGGGAGTCTTGTGAGGGACACTTTCCCTCACAAGAAGGATCAGAGAGACCCCTGAGGATGAGCAAGAAGAGTAAACAAGCAGGCACTTCCCTAACCCCAGGTTAGCCAAAAGCCATTCACTAGAGAGCTGGATCCATGCAGGTCCCTACCTCACAGACAGGTAAGCTGGCTGAAGGAGAGGAGTCTTCCAAAGTACAATAAACAATATGGATCTCTACAGCAGAGCATTAGACTCAGGAGAAAGAGCTGCAGCAAGGGCTTTTTCTAGGTTAAGAATGTATACATGAGGTAAATAAAAAGCCACTTCCATCAAAAGGCTGGCCTATGATACAGTGAACTCCCTTCTGTGCTGCTGTTAAGGTGAGACCATTCAAAGAAGGAGCACAGACATTAACAAGGTTGCTTCAGCCACTCCACAACATCACTCAGATTCACAAGTGTCCCTCACAAGCTCTTCTGCCTCTCACTTTAGCACAACACTACTCACACCCTGCCTGGCAACAGCAGAGCTTCCTCCTAGCCCTGCAGGCTGGCATGTCAAGAGCTCTAACAGCTACACATCTGGAGCAGAGAAAAAACAGAGCTTCCTGAAAAAAAACAGCCCAGAACTAGGAGCAAAGACATCCTAAAGTATTTTCCTTCCTGCTGGAGCTGAGAAGTGTGTGAAGTGCAGCTCATTGAGCTCTGCATTGTACAGAGAGGTACAAACAGTTACTGTTTGCCACAATTTTTCATACTACTCTAACACAAACAAGTGCTTCTCTGATCTTCTTGCTAGGAGAAACCAAGGATATGCTCATCCATCAGGACAAAATAACTCTGGATTGAGAAGTAGAGAAAAAACAGCTCCAAGGCACAGGAGGAAAGCTGAAGTTATTATTCATTACTGCCTACAAAGTACCTTTGTACAATTAAACTCAGTTCCTTCTGCCATTTCAGGAGCCCAGAAGGATCCAGACTCTCAATATAAACCAACCAAAAGCTAGCTCACTGACTGAGAAATCCCTTCTAGCACCAGGCTGGCAGAGCCAGTTCCTGCAACACTCATTCCACCCTGGAGTAAAGGAGAAGAGGAGCACAGCACAGCATGGAGAAACACTCCACTGCAGCAGCTCTGGGCTGCCTGATTGACCCGAGAGTTAGGATTGCTGCTAAAAGGAGTGGTGACTCTCCTCTCCCTGCCTAGCACCAGGAGCCTGGGTGACTCTCCTCTCCCTGCCTAGCACCAGGAGCCTGGGTGACTCTCCTCTCCCTGCCTAGCACCAGGAGCCTGGGTGACTCTCCTCTCTCCGCCTAGCACCAGGAGCCTGGGTGACTCTCCTCTCTCCGCCTAGCACGCAAGCACCAGCTTCCTGTTTTGTCTCCTCCTNGCACAGCATGGAGAAACACTCCACTGCAGCAGCTCTGGGCTGCCTGATTGACCCGAAAGTTAGGATTGCTGCTAAAAGGAGTGGTGACTCTCCTCTCCCTGCCTAGCACCAGGAGCCTGGGTGACTCTCCTCTCCCTGCCTAGCACCAGGAGCCTGGGTGACTCTCCTCTCCCTGCCTAGCACCAGGAGCCTGGGTGACTCTCCTCTCCCTGCCTAGCACCAGGAGCCTGGGTGACTCTCTCTCCTGGCACCAGGACAGAGACCACCAACTGCACTCAGCCACCTACACCTCTGAGGATGTTCCAACTGCAGTTAACTCACTAGCTCCTAGGCAAGCACCAGCTTCCTGTTTTGGGAAGAGAGGAATAATCAGATGTTCAACACACAAAGACCACTCAGCCTTTAGCAGTTTATCAGAAGAGCTGCAGAGCACCACTGGGATTTCTGAAATTTGCCTGTAATTTAGGATTTTTCTAGAATCCAGGATTTAAATCTGATTTAATCAGCTTTTTCCTTTATTTTAGTGTCAGTCAGTGAGGCACAGCAGGTAAACTACTACAATTCTCTATTTTCTTGGGGAAGAGTCAGAAATTGTCTGCAGCAATAAGCAGCAGCCACACATACCTTTGCTTCATAAAGGAGAGGGCCATGAAAACACAGCACTCGTTCACCTGAAAGAGAAGTTGCAGATAAAACATCTTAGAACATCACCAATGTGTCAAATATGTCATCAAGTACAACACTGAACAAGCCCAAGGCACATATTGATTTGAGAAACAAATTCCCACTTGGGCAGAAGAAGATCAGAGCTCTGATGATTTTAGCCATGAAGCCACAGATTCCCAAGAAGCTCCCTGAAGAGCACTCACACATGGATACACACCACATCCAAGCCTGCCCAGAGTTCAGCAAGCAGTTGGCACCAAAGCTGACATTCATGCCCCTGCTTCCAGCCACTGCCAACTCAAATACAGACACCCATGTGTCCTGCTGCAAGGTGGACACACACACAACTCCTTCAAAGCCTTGAATTTCAGGTGCAGACACCAAAACACACTGGCTCAAGGCAAATGGGCTGCTCCAGCCTCAGCACTCTGGCAGTAAGCAAGTAGAACTCTCTTACTGTAAGGGATTCTCTCATTATCTCTGTGACCTTCTCTGATTCAGAGCAGGCCATCAGCTCTCCTGAGATGTGCCCTCTGCATCTTAAGCTTCTAATAAAAATGCAAGACAAGTGTTGTTAGTGCTCCTTTTCCTGCAGGAAGTATAGCTGGCTCCATGAAGTCAGGAAGAAAGAGAGCCTGCCACTGTTTCCCCATCATAGGGCAGAAGAATGCCAGGTTTGTGCAACAGCAAGGGGTTCAAGAAATGTGGAGATGTGGCACTTAGTGACATGGTTTAGTGGCATGGAAGTGATAGGTTGATGGTTGGCCTTGATGATCTTAGAGGTCTCTTCCAACCATAACGCTTCTCTATCACACAGACACCTAACAGCATTAATGAAGCTTCTAAGCAGGTGGGCTCTAGACAGACACTCCCTCTGCAAACTAAACCTGCATGTCCCCACATCTCCATTCTGTTCTGGTGAGGGGACAGAGCAGTTCTTGCACTCATCCCCAAGACACACTGCTGGCAGGGTCAGGGCAGTCAAACAGTTTGTCAGGTGGCTGGTGACAAACCTCCTGCTTCCCCTGAAGCAGATGAGGGAGGATTCAAACATACCATTTCACCACCAGCAACAGCCTCTTCAAGCAGCACAGCTACTCTCCCATTTAATCTAACACATCCAGACTCTAAACAAGAGGCAATTACACATTTACTAATTGGTTCCTACACTGACTAGAAAGAACTGCTCGTGGTTTAAGATTTCACCATTCTCCAACCTGGAGCATCCCATGATCTCCACAGAGCTGAAATCAAGTATTCACAGTGAAGTCCAAGAAACACAAAACTAGGTCAGAAACCTATTTCAACTTGTAAAATGCCTTTATGTCTCAAGAATTAAGAAGATTCAGAAAAGTTCTCACAGAAGTGCCCATTTTGATACCTTCAGAGCTTTTACTTAAAGAAAAAGTCTTAATAACCCAGGCTAACAATCAGAAGGTACATTATTCTCCTCAGTGTTCACCAGTGCTACTGGCAAACACATCTGTATTTCAATTGCTGTGCAAGGTATTTCTAGGTAATGTGTCCAGGATCACCTCCAGGTGACTTTGGAACCTCTCTGCCCCAACACTGATCTTATTTCTCACACCTGCAGAAATTCATCAGTCCATTCATTTTAAGGGATGCTCCTATTTCCAGCTTCACTTTTAGGCTTTCCTGGCTCTGACAGGTTTTTTTGTAACAAATTCAGTCTCCTCCTCACCCTTTGAGGTGTCAAAAATGCCAACGTGGCTAACTTCTAAGTCTACCTACCATTCTTTGATGGCCATTTAGCTTGAAAATCTACAAGTAAAGCAATTTTCCGCTGTCACACTGAAAAGGGCCACAATAAAGCTTTATTCACAGCACTTTCCTCCCTTTTACTGTGAGAGCTGACATCAAAACACATTTATATTGTGGAAAAAAAGCCTGAAGATTTTAAACTCTACTTCATTCAGCTTGCTTCTATTCATACACTTGTGAACAAGATTTCAGCCTGGGCATTCTACTTCTGATTTAGTTTCTGCAGTTCACTTGATTTCACACTAATGATTAGAATGCGAATCACACACTAAGATCTGGATTGTTTCTGGGAGTTTAATAATTCCACTGGTCTTAAAGCATGGCACAGAATCTGATGCACATTTGAACACACTCTGACACCAGCAGCCATAAGGCAGATACAATTGCAGGGTAGTTTCAGCTCCCCAGAATGGCTGGGTTCCAGCTGTCCTTCTGCAAACTGTGCTTTTAAAGATACCACAATCGTGTGGAAAGTCCTGCTTGAAGGCCAAAGTGAGAGGCAGGGAGAGAAGAAAGGGAGAGGTGAGTTTTCACTTACCATTGTCTAGCATTTTCCTTTATATTACTATAAACCTATGCTATCTATCAGTATGAACAACAACTACTGTCTAAAAAAATCAAGATGCATGCAAAATAAGTCTCCTAAAAAGCACAATCCTAACCCTTATTCACCTAAAAAAAACCCCCATCTTTGTGGTAAATATGGATTCCACCACAACAGCCAGCTGTTGTTCAAACACTTCCCCAAGACTCCTCCTGCATGAGGATCCCTAACTGAGCTCCCTTTCAAGGGAGGTTAAATAATAACCACATTTCAAACTCAAGGAAATAAAACCCTTGACACACTTGGGGAGATTTCAGCAGTTTTAATGCCCATGCCTGCAAGAAATTGAGGTCTATTTAGAATCACATGGCACAGGAAGGCCTCACATCTTAGTGGTAGGAAAGATGAGGCACGGGAAAACAGACAAAGACTCTGGGAATTCATTTTCCCCCCCCCCACATAGTCTCACACTGTCAGTGCTGAGCAGTGAAAAGCTGACAAAACAAGCACTGAGGAATCATAAACAGTGCATCCCAGACCCAGCTTGGCCCAAGGCCTTTCTGAAAGCTTGCCTGGGAGCCACAGCAGGGCAGAATGAAGCACTGTCATTACCTTCTGCCTTATTACAGAGCAGATCCTTGGCCGAAGGCAGCAGCAGCATCCTCCACCCAGGGCTGGGCCCCGCTGCAGAATGGACACCTGTGACCGCTCGGGAGCCTCTCCTGGGTCCCTGAGCAGTGTCCACCTCTCCCAGTCTCACCACAAGCTCGCTCTGACACTTCCACAACCACCAGTAGCATTAACTTATAACGGTTTCTTTCCCCCACCCCATCGCCGTTAAACCCTTCCCTTTGTTTCTTTCTGGCCCACCCACCACAGCGAATAGAAAGGAAGGGGTCTGGAAGGTGGACTAGAAGGCAGGATTACCAGGGAGAGAAAACAGCAGGAACCACACACACAGCGGGGCGAGGCCTCGGCTCCTCGGTACCGCCGGGCCGGGGCCAGGCCGCAAGTCCCCGGGCTGACCCCGCCCCTCACCCTACCCCGCTCCCAACCAGGCCTCGCCTTCCCCTTCAGGTCCCTCCACCCCTCAAGCACTCACCCTCCTGGAATTTAGGTTTGGGGTCCTGCTTGGGCGCCATTTATAAGTGCCTCTGCCTCCTCCTGCCCCCTCCCCGCGGGGGCCTCCTCACCGCCTCCGCCGCATTCTCCGCGGCCTGCCCCAGCCCCGGCCCCGCCCCGCGCAGGCGCATTGGCCTCCTACCGCCTACCCGCGCCGGGGCACGCTGGGCCTTGTAGTCAAGGGGCGGCTGGGAGCAACGCCAATGTCCAGATCCAACCGCTACCAGGGTGGGGATAAGGTATCCCGGGAATGGAGAGCAGCCCCGCACAATGGAGTCTGGAGGTTCTAAATGAAGATGAGTACCCTGGTAGCCATGTGCGCCAGCAGGGACCTGGGGAGCGTGAGGGGAGGGATTGTCCTGCTCTGCTCTGTGCTGGTGTGGGCTCACCTCCAGCACTGTGTGCAGGTTTGGTGCCACGATATAAAAAGGAGATAAAGCTACTAGAGAGCGTCCAAAGGAGGCCACGGAGATGGGGAAGTGTCTAGAGGGTATGAGGAGTGGCTGAAGTCACTTGGTTTGTTCAGCCTGTAATGAAAGGATAAGGGGCAATGGTTTTAAACTGGAGAAGAGTAGATTTAAACTGGACATTAGAAAGAAGTTCCTCCCCACGAGGGTGGTGGAACACTGGAACAGGTTGCCCAGGGAGGTGGTTGAGTTCCCATCCCTGGAGGCATTCAAGGTGAGGCTTGCCAGGGCTCTGGGCAACCTGCTCTAGTTGGGAATGTCCCTGCCCACTGCAGGGGGGGTTGGACTAGATGACGTCCAGGAAGTCCCTTCTAACCAAACCATTCTATGATTCTGTGATTCCAAGAGGAGCCTGAGGGGAGACGTCACAGAGTATTAACTTCAGGAGGAGGAGAAGCAGAGGGGCAGGAGCTGATCTCTTTGGTGACCAACGCTAGGACACAAGGGAATGGCATGAAGCTGTGCTAGGGAAGGGTTAGGTTAGATATTAGGAAAAGGTTCCTCACCCAGAGGGTAATAGAGCACTGGAAGAGACTCCCTAGGGAAGTAATCACAGTGCCAAACCTGACAGAACTCCAGAAGCATTTGGACAACACCCTCAGACACACGATGTGGCTTCTTGGGGTTGCCCTGTGCACAGACAGCGGTTGGACTCGGTGATGGTCTTCATAGATTCCTTCGAAATGAGGAGGTTCTGTGAGTCTCTGATGGGTTTGGTAGCTGTACGGGCGGTGAATGCGGGACTAGGGCAAAAAAAGAAAAGAAATCGCCCAACGTGGGGCTCGAACCCACGACCCTGGGATTAAGAGTCCCATGCTCTACCGACTGAGCTAGCCGGGCGCTGGAAATGCTTTTCTCCACCCTTCTACTCGACAGCACCGCCCCGGCTATTCCTGCTTCATTTGCGTATTTAACGAGGGGCAGATAATGAAGGCACGAGCTCGAGCTGGCATCATCTGTCTGCTGCTGTCCTGGAGCTTCCTTTACTCAATCTCCAGAGAGAGAGTTGGTATTTGCTTTTCAGAACGAAGATGCCTGCCGGGAGCAAAGGGGTTCTGTGAAATGCTGCAACCACGAGATATCCCAGGATCCCCAAATCCCAGCATGGTGGGAGTTGGAAGGGACCTCTGGAGATCATCTGCTATAACTCCCTGGCTCCACCAGGGTCACCCACAGCAGCTTAACTCCAGCTGCCTTTGGAATCTCTCCACACAAAGACACTCCACAAGCTCTCTGGGCAGCCTGGGCCAGGGGTCTGCACCCTCACACCAAACAAGTTTCTCCTCTTGCTTAGATGGAACCTCCTGGCTTCCAGTTTGTGCCCATTGCCCCTTGGCCTGGCCCTGGGCACCACTGAGCAGAGTCTGGCCCCAGCCTCTTGCCTCTTGCTCAGCACTGAGCAGCTCCCCTCTGGCTCTGCTCTTCTCCAGGCTAAGCAGCCCCAGGGCTCTCAGCCTTTCCTCCTGCCACAGATGCTCCAGTGCCCTCAGCATCTTCCTAGCCTCTGCTGGACTTACTTATTTTGCATGTACAATACGGAGAAACAACTGCAGAGGGCACCAGCAAGCCACAGAGTGAGATTACAACTAGCAGTTTTCATATGCTGGGTGAGGAATGTCCCTTCTGTGGGCTCCCCAGGCTAGGTCCACACATGGGCAACCAGCACAGCTGTTCATCTTGGTTCTGGTTTTCCAGACAGGACACAACAAGTTACAAATCACAGAATCATAAATCACAGGTTGGAAGGGACCTTTCAGGGTCATCATTTCAGGGCCTTTCAGCACCCTGAAGTAGTCAGACTAGGAATAGGACAAGAGGAAATGGCCTCAAGCTGGGCTAGGGGAGGTTCAGGTTGGATATTAGGAAAAATGTCTTTCCTGAAAGAGTGGTTAGGCATTGGCCCAGGCTGCCCAGGGCAGTGATGGAGTCACCATCCCTGGAGGTGTCCATGAAATGTGTCAATGTGGCACTTGGTGACCTGGTTCTGTGGGCATGGAGCATGGTTGATGGTTGGACTCTGTGATTTCAGAGGTCCTCTTTTCCAACCTAAATGATTCTGTGATGGCTCTTCCCCTACCCAAACTCCTCACCCCGAGCAGATGACAGTGATCAACAACTAAATTCTTCAGAACCTTTTCTTGCTGTCCTGCTTTGGCATTTCTGACCCTGGAGACTGTGCTTGTGGGACCTTTCTGTGCAGCACATGGGCTAGAGATTTAAGAAGGAGAGAAAAACAGATCCATCTCTTAGCTGCAGAGGCATGGATGGATATTATGAGCTACTTTTGGTCCATCTAGGCTTTGGTGCCTCTTCGTATGCTCTGGTGACTGGTGGGTGAAGGACTGATTACCCTTCTGGCTCTTTAGGGGTTAAAATCCTTCAGCTGACATCATCTGGTCCCGACAGAAGCACTTAGGTCTAAGAGTTGAGAGCTCTGCAAAACACAGGTGCTCTGACAGGGTGACCCAAGTGCTCCCTGAGCTACAGAAGGATTTGAAGTGTTATTGTTAATAAGAGACACAAACAACCTCCCCCATAAAATCCCTGCTGCTTCCCACTTAATGAGCTCCCAGTTCCTTCCTGGCTCCAGCTCTTGGAAATGTCTGGAGGTGACCAGGAGAGGCACAAGGTCTCATTTCTGGCTCCTCTCAGAGAGGCTTCCAGGAGATCCCAATTAATAAACAGAAGCAACAGGAAAACATGAGCTAGAAATCACTGCCCCAACACCTCCTTTGTGCAGGTCCTCCTGGACCATGCTGCAAACAGGAGTCTCAAACTGATTAATATGTCCTTAAACATAAAAATATGTCTGTCTTTTATTAATGGAAAGGAAATATCCTTCCTGACAAATCATCTTGATGACTCCCAGGGAGATTGGGGCTAGCAAACTCCTTAGGGTGGGATGAAGAGCAGCTCTGTGCACCATGTTGCCCAAAGCAGAGAGTTTCTTCCTCCATCCTCAATGTCCTGGAGATTCCTGCCTCTGATCATCCCTCTCCACCACTGCAGCAAGTGGATCCTGGGGACCCTTGTGGAACAAGGCTTGTTAGGCACTGGCCTAGGCTGCCCAGGGAGGTGGTGGAGTCACCATCCCTGGAGATGTTTGAGAAACATAGAGATGTTCTACTTATGGCCATGGTTTAGTGGCATGGGAGGGATAGGTATGGTTGGACTTGATGATCTCAGAGGTCTCTTCCAACCTTTGTGATTCTGTGATTCTGGTGATGTGGTGCTTGGAGAACATGGTTGAGTGGTGAGCATGGTAGTGTTGGGTAGACGGTTGGCCTCAATGATCTCAGAAGTCTTTTGCAACCAGAATGACTGTGATTCTATCACCACACATGTATAGATTTGTATAAATGTACATTCCTGCCTTAAAAAGCCAGCCCTCATCTCCAGTGAACCCAGTGCAGGAGGCAAGCAGGCTGCAAGAACACAACTCCCTGTAGCCTCTGACAGCATCAGTGGAGAAACCAAATGTTTTTCCTAATGGGCCAAGTGAAACCATGTGGTCAAAGGTCTGGGAGACCTCAACCCCCCCATCACCTCACTGCACAATGAGAGGGAACCTCCTCCTTTGCTCTGTGCCAAATGAAGCATGTGAGTGCTGCAGCGTTGGTCTTCAATGAGCCTTTCTGAAGTAATGAACCAAAAGGATCTTACAATGACAAAGTGACAATGCATCCTGGTCACCACACATCCTGGACCTCTAATGAAAAGCATGATTTAGGGCTTTTCTTCTGTCTCTGCTGGTCATAGCCAGAGCTCTGTGGGAGGCTCAGAGGGGACTGCTCAGCCAGAGTGTCTGGTCAAACAGACGTGTGTTCTCAGGATGACCACAGCATCTCCCCAGTTAAGAGAGACAAGGAACTACTGGACAGAGTCCAGCAGAGGCTAGGAAGATGCTGAGGGCACTGGAGCAGCTCTGGCAGGAAGAAAGGCTGAGAGCCCTGGGGCTGCTTAGCCTGGAGAAGAGCAGAGCCAGAGGGGAGCTGCTCCATGCTGAGCAAGAGCTCAAGGGTGCAGGGGGCAAGAGGCTGGGGCCACACTCTGCTCAGTGGTGCCCAGGGCCAGGCCAAGGGGCAATGGGAACAAACTGGAACCCAGGAGGTTCCATCTGAGCAGGAGGAGAAACTTGTTTGTTGTGAGGGTGCAGAGCCCTGGCCCAGGCTGCCCAGAGAGCTTGTGGAGTCTCCTTGTGTGGAGAGATTCCAAAAGCACCTGGAGGTGATGGTGGTCAAGCTGCTGTCGGTGAGCCTGCTGGAGCAGGGGGGTTGAACTGGATGATGTCCAGAGGTCCCTTCTAAGCACCACATGCTGGGATTCTGGGATCACTGGCAGGGAAGCAGTTGGTGATGAGCTCCCTTCTGCTCTGCCTGGCTGAAGGACACCAGTCATGGAGCTCAGGGACCTCTGTGATGAGGGCCTGACATATTCTTGCACAGAGGATGAGGTTGCTTGTCTGGCAAATCATCCCTAGTTTCCTGAGGGAAAAACATCTTCCATTTCAAACATCTTTAGATGTGTCTCATTGAAAGGAAATATTTTAGATCCTTAAGCAAGAAGTGTATGATTATCACTTACAAAGCAATTTATGTCCTTCTAGGAGGCTTGGCTTATTACATGGCTAAAAATCAGATGGAAAGCCCTTCCAGTAAAGATTCCCACAGTGCCATGTAAGCTTCTCCAGCCCACCAGAAACCTCTGCAGCCTGGGAGTCACTGGGCTCAATGGGGCTGGCCATGTTTTTGGTTTACATTGATCCCTGCTGCTCCCAGTCTGAGTGCTGGGAACAGGCTCTGCTCAGCCCTTCCCAGAAGGATGCCCTGGCCTCCCCCTGCTGTGTTGTGACAGCTGAAAGTCAGAGAATCATGGAATTGTTTAGGTGGGAAGTCCTTGAGGAGCCAGAGCTCTATAAAACCCCAATGCTTTGGATGCTCTCCTGGTTGGAGCTAGAATAGAACCAATTCTGCTCAGGGATTTTACTTTCCAGCTCAGTCTCATCTCAGTGATGCACTTTCTAAACAAGCCCAACTCTCCCAGCAGAGAGCTTCCAGCCCTCACATCATTTCTGTGGTCTCCTCTGGCCCTGCTCCACCAGCTCCATGTCTGTGCTGTGCTGAGCACTCCAGAGCTGGCCCCAGCACTGCAGCTGAGGTCTGCCCAGAGCAGACCAAAGGGGCACAATCCCCTCCCTGCCCTGCTGGCCATGCTGCTGGGGATGAGCCCAGGACATGTTTGACCTTCTGTGCTCTAAGCTCACATTTAGTGACTCTCCCTTAGCAAAACCTTGGAGCATGATGGATGGTGCTGGGGAGAAGGAAACCAGGACTGACCACAGTCTCTGGAAACATACACATTTACAGCAGGTTGGGAAAGGAATAAAACACAGAAGGTGAACTCATGGCTTGTGTTTTACATACAAATTACACACAGGAATTATTCCCCCTGGTAAGGGACTGAAGTAGGATTGCCAGCATGGTCTCTGCCAGTTTTCAGGGGCAATAGGAAAAGAAATTCCTACCTAAATGCTCCTGACCTCCTCCAGGGAGTAAATCTTCCCTAAGGCATAGAGGGAATAACACATGGCACTCATGGAGCAGGTGGAAAGGGCTGTACCAGGTGAGTGCCTCTCCTCATACAATATTGGATATCCTAGTTAAAAGCTAACCTTAACAGAGGTGAATCTATAGGGGGGGAAAAGATTTTTTAGCTTGTAAGAAGACAGGAAAACACCTTAACCAACCCATAATCTGCTAAGGCTGTAACTACATCCATAAATCCAGGGGGGCCAGTAGGTTGAAGGAGGCAGTGAAGGGGCTGAGCTGGAGCAGCTTTCCCTCTCCTTCCCAAATACACAGCAGGCAATGCACTGCTGAATTCCCAACCCAACATACCTTGCTGTCCCTGACCAGAGTGACACAGGCATCAGCTTGGGCAGGGAGATGAGGGAGCAGAGCCTTCACACACACCATGAGCCCTGGACTCCTGAGGGATAATTGAAGCTGATCTTTTTATTCTTCTGCCTTTTACACCATTTCTTAACTTACAGCTGCTTAGCTTCAGCCTGTAAACACTGAGGTGAAAAAGTACAGAAATGGGTTACCAGCTTCAAGTCCCTTAAGGCATTAAAAAACAAACCCCAAAACCCTAACCCAACCAGTCCTGGTGGGATGCTAGATGTGAGCATCATCATCATCATCACTGATAAAAATAACAATAACAATCAAAGTTGAGAGTTGTGTGCTGGCCTGCCAACACCATCGAGAGCCTTGACAACCTCAGATGATAGCACCACGAGCATTTCTGAGAGGTCTTCCCCCAAATTATTGCTACATGCAGTTCCCCCTTCCCCAAATGTTCCCCACACTGGTTGCCTGACCCAGACAGAAGGTCCTGGTTGCCCCAGTATCTCCCCAGTGGGGACCAGTGGGACCAGCACACCCAGCCCACACCAGACCTCATCCATCATGGAGATGGTTTGAGCACCATTAGAGTAGAGCACATAAAAAAGAGGAGTCATGGCTTCCCCATGATTGGAAAGAGCACCGGGAGGCAGACAAGTCCTGGTTAAGGACCCAGCTCCCTTCTCCACCTTCCCCCAGTACGCTGCTCTGGGAGCCACCACGGGTCCTGGTGCTTCTGGCCCTCGGGGCTGGATGCTGCTGTCACCTCCGGGATGCCCGTTGGTTCCCGCGGTGCCGCTCGGCTGCCGTGCCATGCCCGTGCTGGCGGCAGCTCCGGCAGCACTGCAGGTGAACCGTGGGGAGGTGGCACCTGCCCAGGAGCCGCAGGGTCTGGCAGAAGCTGAAGGTCAAGCGGTCGCGCTCGCAGACAGAGCCTGCAGGGGAGAGGAGAAGGCAAGGAGAGGGTCAGTGGGGTGGCTATCAGCTATTTGGTGGGAAAACTGGCAGAGGTAGGATGGAAAAGCTCTTTAAGGTCATCAAGTCTATGGGAACTTACAAGAAGGCTGGAGAGGGTCTGTTTACAAAGGCCTATAGTGAAAGGACAAGGGGCAATGGTTTTAAATTGGAGAAGAGTAGATTTAGACTGGATATTAGGAAAAAGTTCCTCAGCACGAGGGTGGTGAAACACTGGAACAGGTTGCCCAGGGAGGTGGTTGGGGCCCCATCCCTGGAGGCATTCAAGGTGAGGCTTGCCAGGGCTCTGGGCAAGCTGATCTAGTTGGGGATGTCCCTGCTCACTGCAGGGGGTTTGGACTAGATGACGTCCAGGAAGTCCCTTCCAACCCAAATGATTCTATGAAGTCCAACTGTTAACCAGCCCTGCCAGGTGACCACCAAACCATGTCCCTCAGCACCACATCTCCATGGCTTGTGATCAGCAGAGACAAAGCCAGACCTCACCAAATGCAGAGCCACCAGCATCCTCCTCCTCATTGCTAATTGCCAGCAGCAGTAACACCTCTGTTGCCACCAACACCTTCCCAGGGCAGAGAAATCATATGAGGCAGCAAGGCTTGCTCCCTGGGGAGGTAACTCCGTGATGGAGGCTTGAGAGAAGTAACAAACCTCCCCATGATGATGTCTCCTCCCAGACCTTCCCCACAATGGCAGCAGGAAGGTAAGAATTCATTTCTCCTTGCATTGTGGTTGGGTTATTTTGAGACCCTGCATCATCTGCTCCACTTCCTGCAGGTGTCTCACCAACCTCCAAACATCAGGCTGGCTTCAAGGATTTGTTTGCTTTGTTTTGGAACTCCTGCTCCAGGGCCAGCACCCAGCCTCACTGGGGGGGGCACAGCACCCCAGGCCAGCTGCAGTGGTGGCCACAGGTCACAGCCCTGTCTGAGTCACTCCAAGGATGAGCAAACTGTTTGCTGAAACTCTTTCTTCTCTGTAAACAGTTTGGGAATCACCAATCTCTCTTTGGAGCCTGGAATGCCACCGTGGGATGTTTGGTCCAGTGCTTGGGCCCACAGCTGCGGAGGGAGATGTGTTATTCCAAAGAGACCTTACCCTTGGGTGCCATAGGGCTGAACATGTCACCACCTTGAGACACCCACTGCAGGTAAACCACAGAATCATCAAGTGGTTTGGGTGGGAAAGGACCTTTCAAGGTCATCTAGTCAGGGACACCTTCACCTAGAGCAGCTTGCTCAGAGCCCCAAGGTCCACCCTGACCTGGAATGGTTCCAGGGATGGAGCATCTACCACCTCTCTGGTCAACCTGGGACAGGATCTCACCCCCCTCAGACCAAAACATTTCTTCCTTCTCTTCAGTCTCAATCTCCTCTCAGTTAGAAACCCTGCAGGGGTGGATGGGAATGTCACCAAGGCTGGAGGGGTCAGTGCTGCTGTGCCCAGGAAGACCTCACTGAGCTCCTCAGCATTTTCATCCCCCTACTGTGCCTCCCTGGGCTTGTGTCTGCTCACCAGTCCTCAGCTTATCACAACAGTCTTCTTAGAAAGCTATTTATGGATCCCAACCAAGTTGCCTTCTGCCTTCCCTTGAAAAAGAGCTCTAAAGGCTTCTAACCTCTCGCTAGAAGTCACTTTCCAGGAGCAGAGGTGATGGTTTAGCTGTTTTCTGATCCCTTTCCAACAGGTCAGCCCTCTGGGTGCTGGTAGGAAATGTCCATACCTGCCTCTACAGGCAGAAATAAACCCATGGGGCTCCTGCCAGCAGTGATGTCTCTTTGCATACCATGTTCTCTGCAAAGGTATCAGCCAACTGTGGGCCAACAGCTGGGCTGGGCTGAGCAGAGGGTGGAGAAGAGCCACCCCCCTTGGCTGCAAGCATCACTGCTGACCTTACAGGATTGCCCACAGCAGGTCTCCACCTTCCCAAAGCATCTGAAGGGAAATGAAGATGATGGGAATTGCTGAGCACTCATCCCTCCTCCAGAGCAGGTCATGCCTTGGGCTGCTGGAACAGCTCAGGGTGGATGGGGGAGGTCAAGCTCAGGGCTCAAAATCTTGGCCCAGCTCCTTGCTTCCTCCCTGGAATTTGGGCTTGGGCAAGGGAAGCTGTAATAAGCACTTGGTTTGTCAGCTCTTCAGAAGAGGTCCCTACAGAATTGACTCCATATTCATCTAATCCTTTCACTGGTTTTGGGGTTTTTTTTGGTGGTTTTTTCCTATGATTTATTTTTAACTATATCCCTAACACTTCATTTGAACACAGACTCCAACATTCAAATCTCTGCCAAACTTTAGGCTAAAGAAAAGAGCTTAAAGCAGAGCTTTTGAAATCCAGGCTAAGTCAGCAATTTGGGAACTGAAATCCCACTTTTTGTGTTGGTTTTGTTTTATTTTAAGTTGGCCTGGGAGTCACTTTAAATTTCATTTAAGCTCCTGCCACACAGACCTAAGCATTTACTTTCATGCTCAGGGGGAAAAATAAACTTCCTGGAACAGGTTTTGTTAAAACAAGGAACAAGTTGAGCTTGGAGCTGAGCTGGCAGAAGCAGAGAATGAAGCTGCTGACCTCTGCCCTTTGGGATGCTCTCGGAAGCCAGGGATGAATTTCACAAGTATTAGCTCAGGCTCCTGCTCCAGGAGCCTGCCAGGGACAAGCAGCACATTGCAATGCCCCAGGCTTGGGGCAGAGTGGCTGGAAAGCTGCTGGTGGGAAAAGGACCTAGGGATGCTGATCTACAGCAGCTGAAGATGAGGCAGCAGTGTGCCCAGATGGCCAAGGCCAACAGCAGCCTAGCTTGGATCAGCACTAGTGTGGCAGCAGGACTAGGGCAGGGATTGTCCTCCTGGACTGGGAACTGGGGAGGCCACACATCAAATCCTGGGGTCAGTTTTGGGCTCCTCACTCCAAGAAGGACATGGAGGTGCTGGAGTGTGTCCAGAGAAGGGCAAGGAAGCTGCTGAAGGGTCTAGAGCACAAGTGTTGTGAGGAGCAGCTGAGGAACTGGGGTTGGTTAGTCTGGAGAAGAGGAGGCTCAGGGGAGACCTTCTCACTCTCTACAACTCCCTGAAAGGAGGTTGGAGCCAGATGGGGATTGGTCTCTTCTCCCAGTTACAGAACAAGAGGAAACAGCCTCAGGTTGCACCAGAGCACATTTAGGTTGGACATGAGGAACAATTTCTTCCCCAGAGGGTTGTGAAGCCCTGTCCCAGGCTGCCCAGGGCAGTGGTGCAGTCACCATCCCTGCAGGGGTTCAAAAAGGGTGAGGGTGCTCAGTGGCAGCACTGAGCCCTTCCCTATTCCAAGAGCGAGGGAAGCTGACTCCAGGCAGGATCCCAGAGCAGGAGTGTCATGGCTGAGAGCAGCTGTTCCTCCAGCCATGGCTAAAGCACTGTTTCTCAAGGCCAGGGCCAAGATCCTCTCCCCTGAAGGTCCTTCCACATGGAGAAAAACATGCCTTGGATGTAGTCTGGAGAGTTCTCCAAGAAGAGTACAGGTTAATCCTTTGTTGTTGGGATTAGGCTTTGCCTCCTCCCTGCCAGGCTGTTATCAGAGGCTTGGCAAGAGGCTCCTGGCAGAGGAGCCCAAGCTGCATCCACCAGGTCCCTTGGTGCCTGTGCCCACACAGCCATGCCCAAGGCAGAAGAAAAGCAGATTCTTGTGCTCTCCTCATTGCTTGCTCTGGCCACTGAGCCCCACTGGGGTTTATGCTTTCTAAAACTGAAATCTACTCAGGAGTTGACAAGGAGGAGGGAAGAGAAGCATCTCCCACCACCACTGGGAGAAGGAAGCCCTCCTGCTCTGGTTGAGGTGAGGCAATGTGCCTCTCCTGCTCCATCTGCCTGTGGTTGTTCCTCCCATTGCCCAGGTTCCCATGGAAGCTGCTGTGCAGACACATTATGGGTGACCTGGGTGACTTCCCAGGGACCTGCAGAGCCCTGTTACAGCTCTGACCTGGCATCTCCATCACCTTCCTCAGGAGGAATGGCCAATATGAAGCCACCTGGGCAGGCTCCCTGAAAGCCTATTTCTCCGTGAGGCTAAACCGTGTGACATTGCTTTCTCCTCTGTTTAATGAAGATGGGGAATCCCTTCCCAAGGACCAGTATTCCACTGACATCTGCTGTTAATTAGCAGTAAATAAAAGGCAATTAATGCCTCGTGCAGCAGCACCTCCTTCTCTTGCCTCTTGGCTACAGATGAACACGCTCAAATGACAGAGAGAATTGGAATGTGCTGCAATTATTCTTTGCCTGTGTCCCATGTGGGTGAAACTCAGCCACATCCAGAACCAGGAATGATTTCCTCTCCCTGCTCCAGGAATAGGTTTAATTGCCAATTAATCTTGAGGCAATTAAAAATACAGCTAGACCCTGGATAATGAGCTTGGAGCATAGTGAATGGTGCCTGGGATTCGCCCCAGCATGTTCCTGGTGTGGCTTGGCCTCTCAGTCCCCACTCAAGGCATTGTCCTTCCCATAGCTCCACCAAACACAGTTCTTTGTGCTTGGAGATCTACCCAGCACTGGACCAGAGAAATAGGCATAAGGAAAACTATTGATCATAGAATCATTTTGGTTGGAAGACACCTTTAAGATCATGAAGTCCAACCCTTAACCAGCACTGCCAGGTCACCACAAAACCATGTCCCTCAGCATCACATTTCCAGGGCTTTGAAACCCCTGCAGGGATGGTGACTCCAGCACTGCCCTGGACAGCCTGGGACAGGCTTTGACAACCCCTTAGGGGGAGAAATTGTCCCTCATGTCCAACCTAAACCTCCCCTGGTACAATCTGAGGCTGTTTCCTCATGCCCTACCACTTGCTCCTTGGGAGAAGAGGCCAACCCTCACCTCACTCCAACCTCCTTTCAGGGAGCTGGAGAGAGTGAGAAGATCTCCCCTGAGCCTCCTCTTCTCCAGACTAACCAACGTTCCCTCAGCTGCTCCTCACAACACTTGTGCTCTAGACCCTTCACCACCTTCCTTGCCCTTCTCTGGACACTCTTCAGCACCTCAATGTCCTTCTTGGAGTAAGGAGCCCAAAACTGACCCCAGGATTTGATGTGTGGCCTCCCCAGTTCCCAGTCCAGGAGGACAATCCCTGCCCTAGTCCTGCTGCCCACACTACTTTATATTTACCACAATGAGCACCCCATGGGCTGTACCTGTATGGTCCTGAGCAGGGCTGCTTCCTACATCACTAACAGGGCATCCTCTGTGCTGCCAGGAGGACAGTGATGTCCTCCTTGCTCTTGTGGACCCAGCAAGGAGCAGCAGAGCTTTCCTGGGTGCCTCTATCATGGACAAGAGTGATGGCTCTCAGCCCTCATGCAGATCTTCCTGCACTGTACTCTGGTTTGGTTTGAGTTCCTCCTCTTAGCATGGAGTCAGACAAAGTTCCCCAGCCCTGCTCTGGCCATGGCAGGGAGGCAGCTGGTTGCCTGATGGGCTCTGATGTTCCTCAAGAGCCATCTAAGGACACAGCCAACCTTATCTTCTCCACTCACAGCTGGAAGCAGCTGTAAAACAACAGCCAAATTTAAAAATAACCTCTGTAATCATCAATTCATTTATGACCTGGTGACAGGACAGGCTTCTGGTCCTAATTAACTCTGACTGCCTCTAATTGAAGAGAGCTGAGATGTTTGTTTATGTTTGATCTGTTCCTTCTCTGCTAAGGAGTCATCAGATCATGGTTTTAGCATTCAAACTCTTCTGAGGTTCTGCGTCCAAGCAGGAACAGGATTACTCCCAAAGGCAACTCCAGGACTCTCCTGGTATCTCCTGGCACTTCAGGTGGAGATAGAGGCTCCTTGTACTCCCAAAATAAACACGAGTCACTCCAGCCCTGCAGCAACCTTGTGCAGCGAAGATCCTTTAAGGCCCAAGAAAGGGATGGAGTTTAGGTTCATGCCTTTTTTTCTGGGAGCTTCTGCCTGTGGATTTACACATCTGTGGTTTCCTGCCATGTGAAAGCTCCATTCCTCTCCATGCTCTGGCAGGAAATGTTTGTATTTCCAAGAGGCCTTTCCTGCCCTGGGCCAGGGCCAGAGCCTTTATGTCACTCTGAATCCAAGGCTTTAACATTTCTTTCTCTGCTTCCTACAACATCTAAGCAGTTATTCTGGTCCAACCTTGGCCAGGCCTCTCAGCACCACCAAAGCCCAGCACGGAAATCTTCTCCTGACAAAAATAGCCATAACCAGAGAGCACTGCTGGAGGAAGGCTGACTAATGCTTTCCTAATGCTCAACTGCCCAACAGACTGGGAAATGCTGGAGGGGTGTGCAGCCACCAAAAAGGAGTTTAATCCCTCAGTCCCCAGCATGTGGGGGTTGGAAGGGATCTCTGGAGGTCATCCAGTCCAGCCCCTCTAACTCCAGCAGGGTCACCCACAGCAGCTTGCCCAGCATCACCTCTAATGTTGACTCTCTCCAGTAGCTCCTTGTGTCTCTTCAAGTAGCTTAAAGCATCCCAACAGTCAACAGTCACAGGCTTCAGTTAGCCAAAGCCAACATCGCTGCCCTCTCCAGAAAGGGTGTTAGGAGGAACATGGCTTGATACAGGTCTAGACCCTTCACCAAATTCAGTGTCCTTCTTTGGACACTCTCCAGTACCCCAATGTCCTTCTTGGAGTGAGGAGCCCAAAACTGAACCCAGGATTCCAGGTGTGACCTCCCCAGTGCCCAGACCAGGAGGACAATCCCTGCCCTAGTCCTGCTGCCAGACTAGTGCTGATCCAAGCCAGAATGCTGTTGGCCTTCTGGGCACACTGCTGGATCAGCTTTGCTCCTCCACAAAGCTGAAGATGGAGGAGCCACAGGCTCTCCAGGTAATATTCCTTAAGCCTGGTTGGCTTGCACACCAATCTCCACAACAGTCACCATGTCCTCAACATGCAGCACTCCAAGATCACACACAAGTTTTTGAGAACATAGCCACACTAAAGAGAGAACATTTGGCCTTCAGGAGGGGCAGGATGGTCACTTACCTGACTCTGAGCTCTCACACTCCTGCAGGTTGCACTTCTGGGTGCTCTCTGGCCAGGGCTCATGGTCACAGAGGCTGCTGTCCTCCTCAGCCAGTCCTGTCTTGGTGTTGATGCACTTGACCTGGCGCCGCTGGATGCCCCCACCACAGGGAGCTGTGCACTGGGGGACCAGAGCAGCTCCATTAGCCCTGGAGGGATCTGTCCTCATGGCCCACAGAACCACCCCCAGCCCCACAGCAGCACCGGACCCCAGAAGGTTCTTACTGCAGTAGCCCCTAGTTTGGTTTTGAGGGTTGGGTACCCTCTGCACCTCGACAAACCCCAGCATGGTGGGGCTTGGAAGGGACCTTTGAAAATCATCCAGTCCAATCCCCCTGCTCCAGCAGGGTCACCCACAGCAGCTTGACCACAATCACCTCCAGGTGCCTTTGGAATCCCTCCACACAAGGAGGCTCCACAAGCTCTCTGGGCAGCCTGGGCCAGGGCTCTGCCCAACAAACAAGTTTCTCCTCCATGTCAGATGGAACCTCCTGGCTTCCAGTTTGTGCCCATTGCCCCTTGGCCTGGCCCTGGGCATCACTGAGCAGAGTCTGGCCCCAGCCTCTTGCCCCCTGCACCCTTGAGCTCTTGCTCAGCATTGAGCAGCTCCCCTCTGTCTCTGCTCTTCTCCAGGCTAAGCAGCCCCAGGGCTCTCAGCCTTTCCTCCTGCCAGAGCTGCTCCAGTGCCCTCAGCATCTTCCTAGCCTCTGCTGGACTCTGTCCAGTAGTTCCTTGTCTCTCCTGAACTGAAGAGCCCAAACCTGGACCCAGAACTCCAAATGTGGTCTGACTAGGGCAGAGTAGAGGGGATGGAGAACCTCCCTCACTCTGCTGCTCACACTCTTCTTTATGCACCCAGGAGACCATTAGCCTTCTTGACCACGAGGGTACACTGCTGTCTTACAGGGAACTTCTTGTCCACCAGCACTCTCAGGTGCTGCTTCACAGAGCTGTTTTCCAGCAGGTCAGCCCCTAACCTGTCCTGCAGCATGGAGTTATTCCTCCCCAGGTGCAGGACCCTCCACTTGCCCTTGTTGAACTTCATAAGGTTCCTCTCCCCCAACTCTCAACCTCTCCAGGTCTCACTGAATGGCAGCACAGCCTGGCAGGGTGTCAGCTACCCCTCCAGTCTTGCACTATCCATAAAGTCCTTGGACTTCATGCAGAAGCACTGTGGAGAGCATTCTACCCCCAGCCACTCACCTCTCCCCATGAGCCAACCAGCCAGGTAGTGCAGGGGTGAGTGTTGCAGGGCCTGGTGGTGTTGGGTCGTGAGGTCTCCTCGCAGCGGCCCAGCTCCGGGCACGTCACCAGCCGCTCCTGCTCCCCTCCACCGCAGGACTCCGAGCACTGCCAGGACACCAGCACAGGGAAGGAGACATCAGTGGCTCACCAGAGAGCAGATGTGCTCCAGGTCTTGAGGTCACACTGCAAACTCACCCTGCAAATGCACTAATCTTGCCTCCCTGCCATCAATCACAGAACCACAGAATGGTGTGGGTGGGAAGGGACCTTTACAAGTCATCCAGTCCGACCTCTCTGCACTCAGCAGGGACATCTGCAACTAGAGCATCTTGCTCAGAGCCCCAAAGTGCAACTCGACCTAGAATGGTTCCAGGGATGGGACATCTACCACCTCTCTGGGCAACCTGGGACAGGATCTCACCACCTTTGGTGTAAAACATTTCTTCCTTCTCTCTAGTCTCCTCTTTTAGTTTCAAACTATCACCCCTTGTCCTGTCCCTGCTGACATGAGCTGGAGGGCTCCAGTAAAGTCCAACCCTGCAGGCAGCTCAGCCCCACTGGCCCCACACTTGCCCAGCTCCTCAGCATCTGCTCTAGGCAAGCAAACACCAAGCCCTGGCCAACCATGATTCCAGGGATGACGATGAAAACCAACTGTGGGTGTGAACCACCCTGTCCAGGCCCATCACAGCCCCCACCATGCTGCTCAGGGGACAAGGGCTGCTTGTCCTGCTCAGCCCCCAACCCCAGCAGCTCCTACCTCTCTCCAGGAGGATGTGTACCAGTCCAGGCAGGGCTTGTTCTGGCAGGGGAGCTGCACAGGTGGTTTGTAGAGGACAGCCTGGCAGTGGAATGGTCGTAAGAGCCTCTGGTCTCTGGTGTCAATGCAATGCACATCCCGAACCTTCATCCCACCTCCACAGCTCCTGGAGCACTGGGAAAGGATATGAGCATCACACCAGGAAAGGGTGGCAGGGGATGGTGCAGGGGGAAACCCTCTAGCAATGGGAGGTGACCCCAGAGAAGCTCTGCCTTAGGCTGGATTGAGCTGATACTCAACCTCTCTTCACCTCCTTATTTAGTCCAACCTAGAGGAAAGTCCATTAAGCTCTGAATCTGTCACTACTGCTCTGAAAGCAATTGGCTTCCAGTTGTAACGGCAACCAAGTCTTTATGCTCCTAAGAAACAGCCAGGAGGCTTCTTCCCCAGCATGGAACCTACTGGGTTCATCCAATCACAAGGACCCCCTGGCAGTGCAGAGCAGCCAGAACATCTTCCAGAGGCTTTCAAATCACTCTTGGTTTAGCTTTTACCAATTCCTGGCTTTTTAACCAGCCCACGAGGAGGGAAAAAAGACAAGATTATTGTGGGATGAAGTGGTTTGAACTCAGTGGCAAGTGCAAACCTTGATCTTCTGCTTTGGGGAGCCATGCATGTCCCAAGAGCAGGTCCAGCTCCAGCCCCAGGGCAAGGTCCCACCTCCCTTCAGGAGCCTCCTCAGCACCATTTACCTTACTCCAGTTCCCCACACGCCAGGATGAGCAGGGTCTGAGGGAACATCTCCGGGCAGGGACAGGTTTGTTGGCCATGTCACAGCTGTCGTCACTGCCACTGCTGCAGCGCACGCTCCTCCAGATGGCTCCCACGCCGCAGGTAGCCGAGCACTGCAACACAGGAGGCAGAGTCCTGCTCCCTTCCTCTCCTCCTGCCCCAGCAGGGCTGGCCCCTGATGTCTCCATGCTTGGCTCTGATCAAGCACAGAATCTGGTGGCCCAGCCCCATGGAGAACTCCCCATAGGGAGAGGCTCCTCTCAAAGCAGTCCCAAATGAAGCAGCACTCAGTTTGGGGGAGGAAGGAGGAAAACCTCCCTCCATAGCCCATTTCAGACAATCATAGGATTGGTTTGGTTGGGAAAGACCGTTAAGATCATCAAGCCCAACTGTTAACCAGCACTGCCAGGTCACCACTAAATCACGTCCCTCAACACCACATCTCCATGGCTTTCAAATCCCTCCAGGAACTGTGACTCCATCACTGCCCTGGGCAGCCTGGGACATGGCTTCACAACCCTCTGGGGAAGAAATTGTCCCTCATGTCCTACCTAAACCTCCTCTGGTGCAACTTGAGGCTGTTTCCTCTTGTCCTGTTGCTTGTTCCTCGGGAGAAGAGACCAACCCCCACCTGGCTCCAGCCTCCTTTCAGGGAGCTGGAGAAAGTGAGAAGGTCTCCCAGACACAACACATACCTCACTCCAGTTCCCGACCTCCCAGCTGGGTACTGCAGTGGCTATCATAGTGGTTGATAGTGGAAGCAAAGCATCTTCCTTCTCCATCTCTTCCTTCTCCCAGAGCGGTGGTGGGGTGAAGGTGGGGGTGGACTGGGATAACTCATGCTCCCCATTGCTGAAAGCAAGTGTCCCTGGGGTTGCCCACAGCGAGCGCTGCCCTGGCATGGTGCTGCTGAGCAGGGCTCCATGGGAGGTCTTGTGTGCATGAGGTGACACCAGCTGGGGGTGGTGGGACACCTCCATGGCCCACCACACTGGGGGGGACTCGGAGGCCGATGCTCCCACTGGGTGTCCAGGAGGGCTGTGAGCTGAGGCTGTGGGCACAGCTGGCATCAGGGCACCTTGCTGGGTGAGGCCACTGGAGGCGAGCTGGGTGGCTGGTCCAGGCACAGCAGGAGACAAGGACAATGCTGCTCGAAAGGCTGTGGTGGCTACCAAGAGGGTTGAGGTCAGGGAGACGTGGGTGTAGAACTCTGGTTGGGGCCCCACGGGGCTCCCATCAGCACCCATGGGATAGGGACTCACAGCAGGATGGGTGCTGTCAGCACTCCTTGCCATGTCCCATGCTGGTCCCTGCGGAGTTGGGAAGGAAAGATCCACCCTCTCTGTCCCACGAGCTTGCTTGTTGGCCACCAGCACTCCCGCCCACCCTTCCTGCTCCTTGCTCTGGAAGACATTACCATCAGCATCACTGGTGATGACAAGGCCCATTTCCTTTGAGTCTTTGTGGCCTCTCCCAACAGAGTTAGACATGTCAACATGTCCCTCATGCTCCTCACCACTGGTCCACAGATCTCCCAGAGCATTGGATCCATCAGTGGCAGTGGGCAGCAGTGGGGAGGGATGGGCTGGGTAAGGAGCCCATGGAGAGGGACCATGGGCTGGAGGATGCTGCTCAGGACCTGTCCATATTGGCACAGCTCCATGGGGTTCATCCAGGGGTGGGTGGTTGCGGCTGTTTGCAGAGTCATGGCTTGTGGTGCTTTGGGTGGGTGAGTGGTCCTCAGAGTGGGGCACAAACACTGTGTCCTCCTCCTCCCCCATGAAGTCAGGGATGGAATATCTGGGAGAGGCTGTCCCTGCACCCTCAGGGACCACACTCAGAAGGTCATTCATGGCTAAACCCCCTGGCTCCATGTCTCCTTCACTGGGCACAGGAGCAGATCCATTTGTTTTGCTGGTCACTGGATTGTCCTCTCTTGCTTCTCCTCCTGGCTGGTCAGTGTGGAGAACATTAGTGGGCACCTCCATGTTGTTGGTGCTCAGCTCTGGCTTGTGCCCCTCACTTTTGGTCTCCTTCTCCACGAAGGGATAGTAAGACAGATCCTCATGGAAGTTGATAAAGTTGTAATCATAGTAAAAATCATCCACAAAGACATTTCCCTTCTTGGCTGAGAAGTCCTCCTCGGTGATGACGTTGACATTGTTGGACTCAGGAAGATCTGGAAGTAAGGGGTTCAATTTTGGAATGTGGTTGCTGGGGATGTAATGGATTTCATTAAACAGCTCTCTGCTGGAGGAGCCACTGCCAGACCACTCCATGTTGGCAGTGTCCAATGTCTTTTGGCACTGGGGCAAGGAGCAGGGCGTTTGGGTGGTGGGGCTCTGGGCAGGGTCACAGGCAGCTCCAGTGCTGTTGGTGCAGTACACAGGGCGGCTCCGGGTCCCATTCCCACATGTCACTGAGCACTGGGAAAGGAAGAGGGATGGAAACATCAGAGATGGGAACATCAGGGACAGCAGGAGGAGCAGGGAAGGTACCACAGCAGCACCCATGCCCCACATCAGTGCTCCCCTCTGAGATACCAATGTGGAGGCTAAATCATCTCATGTGCCAAAGCATCAGCTTCAGGCATAGGCAGAAGGAGTTCCCACCACCCACCTAGGTTCTGAGACATCTCCTTTGCTGGTGCCACCTGCAGCACAGGGTCCCCTGGACCAGGAGGTACCAGTCACACCAGTAAGCAGTGTTGTTACTGGCCAGATCTACCTCCAGGGGCTGCCTCCCCATGAGACCATGCCAGGGCAGGGGTGGTGTTGCAGGGGCTGGAGTGGCTGCTGCAGGGCTCAGAGGGGCAGCTGCAGGGTACTTTGGTCTGGGTGATCCTTGACCTCCACTGCAGCCAGAAAGAATTTTCCCTGGAGATGGGCACTGGGAAGGGCACTGGGTAAGATGATCTCATAGGTCTTTCCTATGACCTATGGTAGTGAATGACATCTCTTCTTCTAGAGGAGAATGGTTTGAAGCAGGGGATAACAACATGGGTGTTGTCCTAAGGAGGGTCAATAGGGAGCTTTGTTGAGGACAGCCCCTCCTTCCCACCATAATGGTCTCTTTGAGGTTGTGGAGTACCAAAAGAAAGCCACGAACTGGGGAGGAGGACAGCAACATTTTTGGCTGGGTAAGTAAACCCTAGGCCTGCTAAGATGACATGTGGGTGGCAGATGCCATTGCAGTTTGTGGTGACAGATGCATGGAGCATTAGTCATGTAAATGAAAGCTCTAGCTGAGGAGAACAAAGGGTCAACCAGTCAAAGAAACCTGAGGGAGGGGACTTCTGCTGAAACCACTGTGGTTTGGATGCACAGGGATGGGCTGGAGGCACAACCACCAGCACATGGAAATCAAGAGGTTAAGGTGGACATGTAGAGCTGCTAGGCTGCTTTGAGCCTTCATGGTCTTTGCTCAGCCCTTGTGAGGACCAGGTGCTTGGATGGCACCTGCCCCACTCTCAACACTGCTCCTGGTGAGCACCTGGGTGGGGGTGACATCTCCTCCCAGGCAGGGGCTCTCTGGAGAACATAGTGACCCAGCACCCATGGCCTCCTCCCCAGCTCTGTGTCTCCTGGGCAATCCTGGGTAGGAGCAGAAATGATCCTGAGGACACTGCCTGGCAGGAGGGACAGTTCATAACACCACATGGCCACCACCAAGGTGTTTCCATAACACCATGTAGCTACCACCAAGGTGTTTCCATAACACCACATGGCCACCACCACCAGCCATGTCCACCAATCAACACAGCAATGCTGACCTAAGACATTAACACACACTAACATCTGCAGGATGGGTTCAAGCAAGCTGCTTCTCCCTACTGGGAAGGCACTGCCAAATCAAAGAGAACAGAGGTCAGCTCCCACAGCCTGAGCCTTAAGCTAAAACTTCTTAGCCAATGCCTCCCGCTCCATCCAGGAGATTAATTCCAGGCATTGCAGCTCTTGCAGGAGGGAGGAAGAAGTTTATCTGCCAAGTTTCCATCATCAGATAAGCCTCCAGGACACTGATGGCTGTGAGGAGCCTCATGGAGGCACACCGAGAGCCTGCAGGAGGGCTCAGCATCCAGCACACAACTGCAGGAGGCATCACACTGAGCTGTGCAGTAGGACATGCTGAGGACATCTGGGGGGGACTTTGTCCTTCAGATCCACTCCACCCCCAGCTTTGCAAGGCACCAAGGTCTCCCCAGCACAGTGTCTTACCTCGGACCAGTTCCCCACTGCCCACTGGGAAGGACAGGGGACCTCCCGGTGACAGGGCACAGTGGCATCTGGCTTGGGGAGGTGCTGGCAGTCTGCTTGCTGCAAGGCCCTCTGCTCATCCAGCCCCACACTCTGGATGCAGAGCACTGTCCTCTTCATCAGCCCTGAGGGGCCACAGGTAGCCGAGCACTTCTGCCACTCCCCAACCCACCACCTGCAGGGAGGGGACAAGGGAAAGGTCTCAGCCAGGGCTGCTGGCCACCAGCCAGCCTCTGTTCCCCCACACCGAGCACTGCAGGGTGGTGGGTTCTAGCCACTCTGCCAACTAAGAGGTGTTTGGGGCCAGGAGATGCTCAGCAGCTGGTAACCATCAGGAGGACCTGGGGTCATGGAGGGGTTAGGATCTCAACTGCAGCATGTGTTTTAACCCAAGGTCAAGGTGTCCAGGCCAATGGTCAGGGATCACAGAATCCCAGCATGGTAGGGGTTGGAAGGGACCTTTGGATATTGCCCACTCCAACCCCCCTGCTCCAGCAGGCTCACCCACAGCAGCTTGACCACCATCACCTCCAGCTGCCTTTGGAATCTCTCCACACAAGGAGACTCCACAAGCTCTCTGGGCAGCCTGGGCCAGGGCTCTGCACCCTCACACCAAACAAGTTTCTCCTCCTGGTCAGGTGGAACCTCCTGGGTTCCAGTTTGTGCCCATTGCCCCTTAGCCTGTCCCTAGGCACCACTGGACCAACACAGGACCTTGGACCCTTAAAGCACAAGGGAGAAGAGAGCTACAAACCCAGGGGTGCAAGAGTTGCACGTGTCCTGGTGCAACCCTGGTCACCACTGTAGGGCAGTTTGGAGGTGAGAACTTTGCTGAGAAGGGGTGAGGAGAAAGGCAGCAGACCTGGCTGGGCAGGGCTCCTCACTGCATGTCCTCAGCTGGTCATCGGGGCGGGTGAGCGGGTCGCAGTAGCGTTCCTCCACGATGCCAGCTAGCTTCTCCACACAGTGCACCATCTGCCTCTGCACCCCTGGGGGAGACAGGCAAGGGCTGGGACCTGAGCCACCAAGCACCCTCTGCCAGCAGGTGAGAAGAGGCCTGCAGGTAACCCTGAGCCACCAAAAACGGGGGAAGAAATTGAAACCACCACTGAGATGGAAACTTGAAGACAATTTCTAAGCTTCAAAGAAGGTGTCTGCAATGACTCCAGCTTGCTCCTGGTGGCTTCCAGCTGTGTCCTTTGGTCAGAGGCAATGGAAAGGACATTGCTTGGCAAGCTGCTGAGCAGAAATCTCTGGGACAAAAACCTCCTACTCTCTTACAGCTTTTGTGGTCAGCAGCGAGATCAAAGAGAGACAGAAAAATGCCCTTCCAGAGCTTCCAGTGGTGGTGCAGCCAGTAGAGATGACATCTGCAATGCCAGAGTGACCTCTTGGCCAGGGGGAAAAGCCTTTCCCCAACCTCTCCCCTCATGCTGGGGCTGCAGAGGCTCTTCACAGGACACACCATGATGTTTGGGGCTGCCAAGACCACACAAAGGAGCACAAGTGGGGCAGGACAGTGAATGGTGGAGATGCTGCAGCCCAAGGTAGGAAAACCATCCTGGTACTACCACCTAGAGCTGCATCCAGCCACCAGAGCACAGGAGTGCACATGTACACACCTCCCACCAAGGCTTTTGGGGTGCTGTGTCCAAGGGGAGCCTAATGGCAGCAGCCCAGCCCTTTTTTGGCAGCCTTCTGGCCCAGCTCAGGGATAAACCACCAGCTGAAGCCTCCTGTTCCTGCTCTGCAGCACTCATGGGATGATGCTTCTCAGGGATGACGTTTCTCAGGGTGACCTCACCCCCAACACGTTGCCTGGCTGCTTGCTTTTGTCCTCCTTTTTGCAACACATACTTGACCCATGACTCAGGAGAGCTATAAGTCTCTGCTGCTGCCATCAGCTGAGATGGCTATGACACTGCTGAAGCTCTGGCTGAAGCACTCAGGAACTCATGGGATCAGCAGGGCTCACCTTGAGCTCTCCCCGAATCCATGTCTCAGCACACACTGCCATCCAGCCCAAGGATGCCTGGGTGGCAGCACACTGGAGTGGAACAAGGGGAAGCAGTTTCCTGACACCACAGTGTGGGACCACAGAGCTCTCCCCGCACTGGGCAACCTCCCATGTGCTCTCCATGAAACCTTGGAAACCACCCCCTCCTCCCCCTGGAGAGGCCCAGCCAAGCAGGAGACCAACCCTTCCACACTCCCTGGATTTCTCTAAAGCTCTTTTGTCTCAATCACCCTGACACTGAGGAACACCCAGGGTGGTAACAGGACACCAAGCAAGGAGCTGATACAGCATGGGGTCCCTCAGGGGCACCACAGTGTGGTGACCTCAGCAGACGTTGGCTTTCCCCCTCCACCACCACTCAAGATCTCTTGAAACCAAAGACTCAAGAATTTCCAAGGCATCCCTTGCAGGCCATGGGACACTCTGTTCCTCCAGCCTGGGCAGCAGAGCCCTTGGGGTCCTGCAGGAGGTGGACTCACCACTCCCACAGGTGGCAGTGCAGGTGGTCCAGGAGCCAAAGAGCCAGAGGAAGTCGGGCTGCTCGATGTGGTTGTCGCTGTCGGCCGGGCGCTGGATGGTGTACTGGTACCGCACACCGGGGTTGGTCTCCTGGAACAGCAGCTGGGGGGGACAGGAGGTGCTCAGGGAGGGGGCTGGCCACTAAACCTCACTGACACCAGAGGAATGAGGGAGAGGAAGAAGCAGCCTTCATCCCCAATGGTGGGACTTAAGGAAGATGGGTCGGAGAGAGCCTGTGAAGGTGACACAGGTCTGAAGAACCTTCATGAACTTCTCTCCATTTGAAGGGGGTTCCTGCTGCTCTCAACACACACAAAGAGGCTCCTGAGGGTGCCACAACTCCTGTCCAAAGCACCTCCCACCCCAGCGCTCGGCAAGCAAGGCCTGGAGTTCAACCTTGTTTTTCTTAGCCTAAGTGCTCCCATTACTGCCAAAAGCTTTGTTGTTCTTGGAGCTCTGGGCAGGAGCGAGGGCTTCTGTCCAAAACCTCATCATGAATACAGAATCATTGCTGTCCAAAGGTTTTCATGAGGTTAGGAATCCCAGGAAATGATGGGCGGGCACCGAGCCCACCAGCGTTCCCACTGACAGCAGCACTTGGCTGCAGCCCAGCCCAGGATCCTGCTCACATTTCATCCCAAGCCTCTGCTGAAAGAGCTGCAAAAGGAGAAGACTTGGGCTGCTCGGCCTGGCCAGGCTCCAGGGCAAGCCTCTGCATGGGGGCTGCTGCTTGGGAAGAGTCCCTCAGGCTGAGGTGGGACTGCTGGGGCTGGAGGGGTCCATGGGATGTAACTCCACAGGGGTTATTGCCTCTGTGACACAACTTGGCATCAGGAGGAGTGGTTTGGGTGGAAAGGGACCTCTAAAGATCATCTAGTCCAAACTCCTCTGCAGTCAGCAGGAACATCTGCATCTAGAGCAGGTTGCTCAGAGTCCCAAGGTCCAACCTGACCTGGAATGGTTCCGGGGATGGGACATCTACCCCCTCTCTGGGCAACCTGAGCCAGGGTCTCACCAACCTCACAGTGAAGAATTTCTTCCTTCTCTAGCCTCCATCTCCTCTTTTAGTTTCAAACCATCATCCCTTGTCCTGTCCCAACAGCTCCTGCTAAAAGTCTCTCCCCATCTTCCTGATAGATCCCCAGGTAAGTACTGGAAGGCCACAAGAAGGTCTCCCACCAGACATGCAAAAAATGGGGTGCTGGTGGGCCACCCTTGGCCATCACACATGGTGCCCAGGGCTCCAGCCCTGCTCTTGATAAGACTGGGAAAGGCCTCAGGAAAGAGCTTTTCTCCTCCTGCTCTCTGCTGTGTAAATATTTGGAGGAATGCTGCAGAGGTGATGAGGCTCAGCTGGAAGTGGCATGGGCTGGAAATCCTCCTCAAGGCAACAGCTCCCAAAGTTAGCTCCTGGAGAAAGGTGGTCCCTTCCCATGATCAGTAGGGAAGTGCTGTGATGGACCACAGCAGGGAAGTGCCACAATGGGAAGGCAGAAGAGCAGGTAGATCTGTGCCCCTGTTCCTCCCCACCACACACCCTGACCTTCAGAAAAGCCCAGACCATACCTGGATCCACACAGGCTCCACAGTGGGCCCTGGGGAGGTGAGGTTCTCCCAGTTGCCTGTCCTCTTGTAGGTGAAGGTGGTCCCTGCCACCCTGTAGTCCCCATTCCACTGGATGGTCCAGCCACCATTCAGGAAATACTTCTCCGGGTCCTCACTCCGCAGGGCCAGAAAATTCCCAGCTTCTGCCACTTCCTCAATGCGGATCTCCCGGGCTCCCACAGGGATGATCCCAATATCCACATAACCTGGGGATGGAGCCAAGCATTTGTCTTGGGGGAGTCAAACGCATGGCAGAGAGAAGCCATGGCCTCAGGTGGGTGCCAGCATCATGCCAATCCTCACACCTCTGCAAGGCACCAGCAGGCATCAAACCCAATCTTGTGCTTTGTCCTCTGTGTCCTCTGCTAGAGAGCACATGGCAGAGTAGGACATATCCTGCATGGCTGCTGGCAAGGTGTTGAGCAATTTCATCACAGGATCACAGACTGGTTTGGGTGGGAAGGGACCTTCAAGGTGATCTTGTCAAACCCCCCTGCAGTCAGCAGGGACATCTGCAACTAGAGCAGCTTGCTCAGGGCCCCAAGGTCCAACCTGACCTGGAATGGTTCCAGGGATGGGACATCTACCACCTCTCTGGGAAACATGGGACAAGGTCTCACCACCCTCAGTGTAAAACATTTCCTCCTTCTATCTAGTCTCAATCTCCTCTTTTAGTTTCAAATCATCACCCCTTGTCCTGCCACAATAGGCTCTGCTAAAAGTCTCTCCCTACCTTCCTGATAGGCTTCTTTAAGGCCACAAGGTCTCCCACCTGACATGTCCTTGCCAACCCCAAATCCCCACGAACCCTCTCCAAACTGGCTCCACCAATGGTCTGGTTGTTCTCAGACCTTTAGACACAGTCAGTACAGGAATATTTTTCTTCTGAGGAGCAAGAAGTGGAACACCAACATCACATCTCCTCATGGTGTCACTCAGGTCTTATCCCATCCCAACCAACAAATCCTGATGAAAAATCACATCACAAATGAGAGGAGCAGCAGTAAGCTCAGTTCTGGGTGGAACAGACCCCTTGGAGATCTGGGGAGGGGGTAGAGTGTCCTTACCCAGCCCCTCGCTGTCCTCAAAGGTCTTCTTGACAGTGTGGCAGGTGGAGCCATCCCCGTGGCAGACCCCACATCGATCCTCCACCGCGTTGGAGTCGATCTCATAGTCACAGCCCACATTCTGCAAGGCAATCTCATCAGCCACCCCTGTCCCTACACAACCCCAGCCACCAACACACGGCAGGAACCGGGGAGAGGAGGGATTAGCCTTCATCCTGAGTGGTGGGAGGTAAGGAAGGCCGGTGGGAAAGAGGAGTAAGCTGAGGGCTTTCTGCAGGAGCCACAGCAGCTGCAGGATGGGTTTGTGTGACATCCTCGTGGTTCTGCTGTCCTGGTCATAGACAAGCCACATCTCATTCTTCACAGAATCCCAGCATGGTGGAGGTTGGAAGGGATCTCTGGGATCCAAACCCACCTGGAGGTGATCCTGGGACAACCTGCTGTGGGTGACCCTGCTTCAGCAGGGAGGTTGAACTAGATGATCCCCAGAGGAGTTCCATTCCAACCCCCACCACACTGGGATTTGGGGATTCTATGACAAATCCCAACATTGGGAGAAGCAATGAAGCTGGGGGAGGCACCTCCCCTGCTGCAGGTCAGACCCACAGCCACCACCACTGGCTACACTCAGGATGCAGAGCTGGGCTGGTTGTCCTCTCTGTGGACCCTTTCCTATCCTTGACCTCATTTTCAAGTGAACCTTTTCTCCCTCTACTTCCAACCTGTGTGAGAGGGGATGATGGCCACCTAAGGGATGGCTCACAGGGCCCACCCACCATTCCCTGAGCACAGTGGGGAGCAGGGGGGTATCTTTGGGCCCCCTCCTCAGGAGGAGCTCACCTTGCAGATGCCATTGATGCACATGTCCCGGCTGGCGCTCAGCTCGTCACACGGTGTCCCATCGATGACAGCATCTCGCAGCTTCTCGGCAAAGTACTCGTCCTCTGGCCGGCAGTGGAGCTCACAGGGGTTAACTGGGGGGGGAAGCCAACAGGGAGAACCTAAACCCCAGCAGCTGGAGGCCACCAAACCACCTCTGGGAACATAACCCAACCCTGGAAGCCCAGCCATTGTTTCAAACACAGCAGAAACACGCTGCAAGGTAGATCTTAGCGATGCTAATGGCTTGACCTCGCTCTTCACAAGACCCCATCTCAGGTTTTCCCTTGGGATTGGAGGCAGGAAGCTGGCAGCAGGCTGGCAGCAGGCTCTGTTCTTGGACTCACTGTTGTTGGGCACTGGTGTCCACTTGTAGAGCTTCCCTTTGTAGAGCATGGGGTTGAACTGGCTGCACTGGACCTGGCGGAAGGAGGGCTTGTCCAGGGGACACGGCTTGACATTGCAGATCCGGAACCGCTTCCGCTCCCCGAGGCAGTACCTGCCCCCATACTTTGGCCTGTCCAGGGGAGGGAAAATCCAACAATCACACAAGGGTTTGGGTCAGAAGAGACCTTCATGCTCACAGAATCATGGAATAGTTTGGATTGGAAGGGACCTTAAAGCTCCTCTAGTCAAACCCCCTATAGTCAGCAGGGACATCTCCAGCTTGATCAGATTGCTCAGAACCTCAAGATCCAACCTGACTTTGAACACTTCCAGGGATGGAGCATCCACAACTCTGGGCAACCTGCTCCAGGGACTCACCACCCTCAGTGTAAAAAATGTCTTCATTTCTCCTTCAGTTTCCAAGGGTCCCCTCTGTTCTATCAAACAGAGACTGACCACGCTCAGGTGGAAACTCCCTTTCTATTCACAGCTAAGGGAGGGTGGGTCTGCACCCTGATGAGGTTGGGTTAAGCCTGAATCCACCCAGAGCCAAAGGTGAGCTCTCCCAGCCATCACCCACACATCATTCCACTGCAACGTGCTGTAAGGAAGCTGGCTATGACCCCAACATCCACCCCAGAAGGATCTCCACTCCACAGAACAAGCTTTTGAAATGTGGGGAAACCATGGCCCATGTCTTTCTTCTCCAAGTCCCTCTTGGACCAGCTCCCTGCTGCTACTGAGCTGTGCTATAGAACCACACAGGGTGAGACCATGGACCAAAGGCAGTTTGTGCTGAGTGATGGCTCTCAAGCCACATGAGCTATATCTTGGGTCTCTCCTTGATGTTGGGAACATGGCCAATTTTATAGGTCATGGGCATGATGCTATAAAAGCAGTTACTGGAGTCAGGTGTCACTGGTAGTGATCACCTCTGAAGCTCCCTTACCTCCTGCAGCTGGGCATCCTTTCCTGGGGCTTAAACACCTCCTTACCCTCCTGGGTCTGGTGGTGGCTGGTGAGGTGCTAGCTCTCCCACCAGCCAGGTGCCTGTTCTACAGCTGCTCTCCATCCTACCCAGGAGGTGCTTCTGACCCTCCTCCTCTACTGCCCAAGGGAACAACAAAGCTGCTGCTGGACTTTTTCAAGTAAGAGAGACTTTCAAAGCAGGTATGGGCACACTTGGCTGAAGGGAATAAAGTTAAGGATGATTCCAGGGTTGTGTTTACACATCCTGCCCTGAGGAAAAGCCTGCTGGAGGAGGACTGCCCACCACACACATCTGCTTGCTCCATCCAGAAGGCAAAACTGAAGGTTTACCTACAGTGGCCAAAGCAAACAACTGCCTGAGGAAGTTCTGCTGCTTGCCCAGGGTTGGCTCTCCTGCCTGCCCACAGCTGTCTTTGAACCTCTCCAGAAACCACAACTGTCACCCCACTCCTGTCAAACACAAAGCCACCTCTTGACCCAGCATGGAGATTACCCAAACAGCCCAACAGCAGCATCTACTAAAGACAATGTGTCCAAGGAAGAAGCTGGGCAGAAAGCATCTCCTTGCAGAACCTGCTCCTCCAGCTTCTGGAGCTCCTCCAGCCACGCTAGAGTGACTGCCACTGGCACACTACTCACAGAGCCCTTCGCTCTCCCTCTCCCAGAGTGCTCCAACACCTGGGCAAGCCACGAACTTTGGCTGAACCTAAGACAACAGCAGTGTGGTGGCCCAGGGGACATGGAGTGATTTCTTCTTTTAGGGGAGGGAGAAGGAGTTGTCCTGTGCATAGAAAGGAGTTCGACTGATGATCCTCATGGGTCCCTTCCAACTAAGGATATTCCAGTCCATTCTATTCCTATTCCATTCCCATTCCCACTCCACTCCTACTCCCATTCTATTCCATTCCTATTCTATTCCACTCCACTCCTAGTCCATTCCACTATCCTATTCCTCCACTCCTATCCTATTCCACTCCTATTCCCATTCCATTCTATTTATATTCCCATTCCATTTCTATTCCCATTCCATTCCTACTCCATTCCTATTTCCATTCCCGTTCCATCTGAGGAGCAGATGGGTCAGCCCAGAGATGATGAGATGGACAAGGCTGCTTCTCTGCCCATGCTCCAGCACTTCCTGGTGGGGAAGCAGGACTGGCTGCGTGATGCAGGCAGGGGTAGGACCACACTGGCCCCATGATGTTTGGGGCACTAAAGAAGCCATGGCTTCCTCTCCTCTCCTAAGTGGGCTCCAGAGGAGCAGGGAGTGCCTTACGTGGGGCTGCTGCAGTGCCTCTCAGCACTCTGCACTCCTGCCCCGCAGCTGCGGGAGCATCCAGCCCAGGAACTCCAGGAGGCCCAGCCACCGTTGATGGCCTCGGGGCGGTAGCCCACCGGCACGCACTCCCCGTTGAAGCACCACTGCAAAAGGGAGAAGAGAAAAGGAGGTTGAAGGATGAGGTGGTTGATGTTGAGCCACAGAGCCCTGCCATGGGGAGTGCTGAAGCCCAGCACCTTCATCACCCCATTGTCCTGGTTTCATTGGGACACAACTGTGGCTGCAGGACATCAGCAGCTTGGAGTCAGCCAGGGCAGTGAGCTGAGTTGGCTCCAGATGTATCCCAGATCATAAGGTGTGACACTCAGTATAAATGGGGAAGGTTGCTGAGGACAGGGGAGACTCCTGCTTGGGCTCCTGCTTTTGCTTGGGCTCCTCCTGACCTTGCTCCTCTTCCTTCTCCTGCTCCTGAGGATTGCCTTCTTTACTGTGACTGCTGTACCTTCACTGGGCTGAGAATAACTTTGTGTACTTTATATGGACATGATTGTTAGTTTGGCTATTCCATTGGATCCATCTCATTTCAACCCAGAGGTCTCCTCTCCTTTTCCTGATCCCCTTCCCTGCTGGGCAGGGGTCATTGGGTGACAGAGCATCTGCTGCAGGTTAGCTTCAGACACAGGCTACATGTTGACACCAATTAAAATCCATGCTTTGCTCAGAGGTCTGCCTGAGCTTGGTGCACCTCTAAATGATGGGAAACTCAAGATGTTGGGCTGTCTGAGGCTTTCTGCAAGGCAACATAACCTAACCTCCACCAAGACCCCTCAGCAAGGTGGTGATCTGAGCCAGAGGAGGGAAGAGCTAGCCAGGCATAGCCATGGACAAAGGCATGGCAGGAGGGAGCAGCAGCTAAACCCAGGCTCACACCGGTGGTCCAGGGCCAGTGCTTTTGGGAGGGGACACTGAACCTAATGAGCAGAAACATCTCTAACTCTAGTTTGATGGAGTTGGGCAGCAAATTGGGCAGGAAAACCCTCTTCTGAGAGAGCAAGATGTGCCAGCTCCATCCCAGGGCTGCCATGGGAGAGGAGCCAGCATCACCCACACAAGAGTCGCCAGAGCTGGCTGCAGAGAGCTTGGTTTCCTCTGCCCCCACCAAGCAGAACAAGCCTCATGCTCTCTTCTCCTACCATGGGAATTATCTGCAGAGGTTTCACCTTCCTCAGGCATTCCCAACCTCCCTGCAGGCAGCCCCTCACTGGCAATGAGGTGAGCTCATCCCTGTGGTCCTGCAGCCCAGGAAATCCCTCTGTGTGGAGGAGGAGTTGCCTGCATCCACAGAGGCCTCTGCCTCCCCTCACCTTGTTCTCCCCGCAGGCTGTGCCGTCAACAGCTGCATCCAGCTTGGAGTGGCAGGTGTTCCCCACTGTGCACCACAGTGTGTGGCAGACGCTCTGCAGGAGACACAGGTTTAGCAGGACATGGGTTACTGCACCAACCAGCACAGGCTGAGCTAGCAGGGAGAGGATCACCTCATGTAAAGCCCGCTCCCCAAAAAGGTTATGTTGTGGAGACCCTTGCTTACATCCATGTCGTCGCAGAAGGTGGAGTAGGGACCATACTGCAGCCGGCACTGGTGACCCACGTCGTAGAGGACCCCTGGGGGTACCAAGGGGTAGTCCAGCACCTCCTGGGCAGGGGGATCATCCAGGCAGAGCCCCCAGCCCCGGCTGAAAGAGAGGGGTCACAGCGGCATCACCCCCGGGCCCGGCACACCCGTACGGACCACGCTCCGGCAGCTGCTAACGGAGGAACCACAGCTCATTAAGGTTTCACCACCAGGAGAAGCAATTAGCATTTCTAGCTGGGTATGAGGTGACCCTGCCTCTCCAATCAACCCCGGAGCTGCTCCACTATGTGGATGGGCACGTGGGGGTAGCTGCTTTTTGGGGTGGGTGGCCACCCACCCCAGGGTGATGGTTTTTTGGTCCCTGGGCATGGTGGGTGATGGGCAAGGCAAAGGGGCAAAGGCAGCAGTGCCTTCTCCATGCCCCTGCTGGGCCAGCACCTTGCACTCCTTTTTATCCCTGTCCCCATGATGGAAAACCAGAAATGTCATTTTCCCTGAGAATAATCCCTTGAGATTTTGCTCTGTGACAGGTCACTGGACATATAATTCCTGGCTAAGAAGCAGATGCTGCCCTCAGGCTGGTACATCCCACAGATGTCCCCATGGTGGACACCACAACCCACATGCCAACACCCTGCTTGTAGACACAAAGGAGATAGTCAGCATCAGATCACACTCCTGCTCCTACCTCTGCTACTCCAAACAGTGCTGGGCGGGAGAGCTGTAGACAAGAGATACCAAACCTGAGCCACCCAGGGGGCTGGTGGCCAGCAGCCAGGCTGCAGGAGACACAAAGGACATTCCTGGCCACCTTGCTCTGCTGCCAGAGCTTTTGCTATGATACTCCACAGGCACTCTAGGAATTGTCACTAGGTGAGCCTTCAGTGGTGATTTAAACAAGTTTGTCTCCAGCCAGGAGAAGTCCCTGGTGAGGCTTTCTCAGCAGATTAGATTACCTCAGCTCGTTGTGATTGGGAGCAGGTCTGAAGTGACTTGAAAGAAGATTCCCATTCAACCCAACCCTGCAACTGAAAGATGGACCAGCAGCAGAGGAGAGCTCCTGCCTTGGGGTGCTGGCAGTGCCACAGGGCAATGGCTGGCAGAAGCGGCACCTCCTCCCTTTCTCACCCTACCCCAGTGAGGTCTACACTGGACACTAGCTCACTTGGCTGGAGATAGCCCCTTGAAATACCATAGCATGGTTTGGGTGGGAAGGGACCTCTAAAGATCATCTAGTCCAACCCCCTGCAGTCAGCAGGGAGATCTGCAACTAGAGCAGGTTGCACACAGCCCCAAACAACCTAACCTGGAATAATTCCAGGGATTGGACATCTACCACCTGTCTGGGCAACCTGGGACAGAGTCTCACCATCAGCATCAAAAAAATTTCCTCCTCCTATCTAGTCTCAATCTCCTCTTTTAGTTTCAAACCATCACACCTTGACCTGTCACAACAGGTCCTGCTAGAAAGTCTCTCCCCATCTTTCTTCTAGGCCCCTTTAAGTACTGAAAGGCTGCAGTAAGGTCTCCCTGGAGCCTTCTCTTCTCCAGACTGAACAACCCCAACTCTCTCAGCCTGTCCTCCCAGCAGAGAGCTTCCAGCCCTCACATCATTTCTGTGGCCTCCTCTGGCCCTGCTCCACCAGCTCCATGTCTCTGCTGTGCTGAGCACTCCAGAGCTGGCCCCAGCACTGCAGCTGAGGTCTCCCCAGAGCAGAGCAGACAGTAAAAGTGTACAAGAAATACTTAGAGAAAATATCTCTAAAAAGGGAAAAGATGATGTTTGCACTGGGGAAAGTCCAAGCTTCAGCCCTGAACTCCTGCATGAGCTACACACATGACACTGGACTAGTTCACCAACTGAGGTACCACCACATGAAGCTCTGCAGATGCAGCCCACAACCATCTGCAACCCTCTCTGCCCTCTGAGATCTGCTGCAGGCACTTTCTGCCTCATCTCAGCCTAGAGGAGAGGTCTCTGTCCCACTCTGGAGGTGATGTCACCTTTCCAGTGCTGTATTCACAATCCATGTCTTCATTAAATATTTCACAGTTGTCCTCCTGGTCTCCTCAATCAGCCAAAACACATCCCTGAGCCAGCAGGAATTGGCAGGAGTTTCCTCCTGGCTTCCCAGGACTATGGAATGATCCAACACTCAGCAGGGACAACTCTGAGGGCTCTGCCTCTTCCAGTCCCTGTGCTAAGGAGCTGGATGCTGGAGGAGATGGAATATGATGATTAAATCCCCAGCTGTGAGCAGCTTGGGAAGGTCTGCAGATAGGCCTGAAAGCAGGATTAACATTCCAAAAGCTCCTGCAGAATGGGAGGGAAGGTCCAAGAAAGGCAGGATGGGATTGAATAAAAGCAAAAAAGGGGAGGATTGGAGCTTGGGAAGACTCAGCTGCACAAAGAGGAGGTCTGGGAGGAGTGGTGATGGGGCAGGAAGGGCTTCCCCAGGCTCTGGGAATGTGGGAATCGGCTGGAAGGAGCCCACCATGAGAGGATGATGGGAGAAGATCTCCAGCACTGTGCAAAGAGGCTGAAGAAATGGTTGTCTACTCTAGGGAGAAGGCTGGAAAGGTGAGGAGACAACCTGCAGCTGTGTGAAGGCTGCTGTGGAGATGAAGGGAGGCTGCTCCATGCCACCAGGGGCTTGTGGGGCGGGTAGGGCATCCATGAGAGACCAGAGCTCCTTTTCCAAGGGTATTCCATCAGCCAGGCTGAGAAAGATCATCACTCATGTCATGGTGAGGGTGCAGCGCAAAGAGCCTCACAGTATCTTCCAGCTCCTCCAACACAGGGGAAAAACAAGGAATGCCTATGAGGGCTTGTTGGGAAGTGCTTGCATGACCTGGGGCTGAGGAGATCATAGAATCACAGAATGTCCTGAGTTCGAAGGACCCACAGGGATCATTGAGCCCAACTCCTGTCTCTGCACAGGACAACCCCCAAAATGACACCTTGTGTCTAAGAGCATTGTCCAGATGCTTCTGGAATTCTGTCAAGCTTGAGGCTCTGACTGCTTCCATGCTCCACCACCCTCTGGGTGAAGAACCTTTGCTTAATACCCAACCTAACCCTCTCCTGGGTCTGGAGTGGTTCCTCCTGCAGGACCATCACTACTCACCCTGTGCCTGCCTCCCTCAGGAGCCTGAAGGGGAGGAGTGCTCACTCCTTGGGGGACAGCACTGCTGCACTGGGGAGGTGACCTCCTCCATCACCCCACTGGCTATCTGAGCAGACCCTGACCACAGGGTCCCCAGGAGGCTCACCTGCTGCACCCAGGGGCCTGCCTCACAGCTGCTGTCAATGAGAAGAATCATTTCCAGATACTTAAACAGTGCTTGCAGAATAATAATCTTCTGGAAAAGAACCACAAGCATCTGATGGTGCTTCCTTGGCTCCCAGCACCAGGTCTGCTCAAGCACACCCACCAAACCTAGGTCAGCAAGGTCCCATCTTCTGCCTCACTCCTCCCTGTTCTACTGCCAACATTGTGTCTGTGCTGGCAAGGAGCTTCTCCCTGCCTGGGGGATGCCCCAGCTGGTCAAAGATGTCTGCTAGCTGCTCCTTCCTGGGGGTGGGGAGCAAAGAGACCCAAACCCAACTGGAGAAGCATCCAGCTGCTCTCTTTCTTCTCCATGGCAGCTTGTGGCAGCCTGAGGTCATGGCAAGCAGGAAATTCTTCATCCCAAAGTGAAGGTTAAAAGCAGAGGACCAAGGAGGCTTGAGGACACCAGAAAGCTCCATTCCGCCCAAAGCCATAAATCAACAACAACTCAACCCTGTGCTGGGGCCAAGCTCTCCATGCTCCAGGCTGGGCTTAGGAATGGAGCTGCTGGTCTCTGCCCATCACTGTTTTCTGGCTGATGCTCTCCCTGTTTTCTAGCAGAAGAATGTTTTCTCCAGTGGAGGCCACTGGCTGACAAATGTGAGCCTCTGAGGAACTCCATAACATCAGGGCTGAAAGAAAAAATCAGCCACAGGGTGCTAAAAATAAACAAACTGACAGAAGAATTTGGCTCAGTCTCATTTCCTCACGTGATGCCTCCTGCCTGCAGGCAAACATCATCATCTGCCCTGTGCAGAGCACACAGCATGAAGAAGAACCTCCCTGGCTCTATTTCTCCAAGCTAAAACCCTTGTGCCACCAACCCAAACATCCCTTTTCTGTTTCAACCCTCTCCCTTCGCAGGGTGGATGGAGGCAACCTAACAAGGTAAGAGCATCTCCATGAGATAAGAGCACACTGGGTCAGTCCCTGGCTGCAGACCCCAGCCCCAAACCACCCCCAGCAACCCACAAGTGATGAAGAAGAGGAAGGGAGGACTTACTCGAGGAAGCGTGTGATGTACTCGCGGCTGCAGCGGGACCAGGTGAGTGGGGAGGTGTCATACAGGAGCTGTGGAGACATGATGAAAGGTCTTTTCCCAACTGGCTCACAGTCATTGCTGCTTCCATCATGCTGAATCCCAAAACTGTGTAAGAGCACAGTCCCACAAAGGAGAGGTGAGCCACATGCTGCCACAAGAGCCTTGCTGTGCCCAGCATACCACACGCCACGCTGGCTAGCACAGAACCATACAATCAGGCAGCTTGGAAAAGACCTCTAGGAGCAGCAAGTCCAGGCATCAACCCAGCACTACCATGGCCACTAAACCATGCTGCCAAGTGCCACATCTCCATGTTTTCTGAACATCTCTCCAGGGATGGTGACTCCACCACTGCCCTGGGTAGCTTGGGACAACCCTTTGGGGGAGAAATTGTTCCTAATATCCAACCTAAACCTCCCCTGACACAACTTAAGGTTGTTTCCTCTCGTCCTGTAATTTCTTTCTTGGGGCAAGAGACCAACTCCCATNCACTGCTGCCTCATCTTCAGCCACTGTCAACCAACCCCTCCCAGGTCCTTTTTCCACTAGCAGCTTTCCAGCCACTCTGCCCCATGCCTGGAGCCTTCATGGGGTTGATGTGTCCCAAGCATAGCAACTGACATTTGGCCTTGTTGAATCTCATCCCATTGGCCTTGGCCCATTGATCTAGCCTAGGTTGGATAGAGACCTCAAGGATCATCTGGTCCAACCTTTCTTTCCTTTCTATTAGGAACCATAATGTTGAAGTGACCTTGTCAAAATTTGACTGAAATTAGGGCAAGCCAAGTTCTGTCACTGATTCCACATACAGACTCTGTTTTCAACTTCTTAAAGGACAACCCTCTCCTCCAAAACCTTCAGCATCAGCAAGGCAGGACAACACACCAACACAATGTGTCCAGGTTGCCTTGGATTACAGAATCACAGAATGTCCCTTCCCTGTTGGAAGGGACCTCTGGAGATCACCTAGTCCAACAACCCTGCAGGAGCAGGAGAAGCTAGAGCAGGTTGCACAGGATGGGGTCCAGTTGGGTTTTGAGTATCTCCAGAGACGGAGACTCAACTACCTCCCTTAGGTGATTCTCACTGAACTTGGGGCAACCAAAACCTAAGCTCTGAAGTGAAAGTCCCAGGGTCAAGTTCTCAGGGGTGCAGAGGAAGGTTTGCACCGGTGAGGAACCACTCAGCAATCTCCTCCCACCTTCCACCCATACATTCTCATGCCCTGACCAAGCAGCGCAGAGGACAGAGCTCAAGAGAAGAGGAAGCTGGTGGTACCTGTGTCCGAGCTCGTGGGCCACAGTGAAGGCCAGGGGCAGCCCCGTGTCCTCGTTGATGTTGCAGCTCCGGTGGGGTTGGCACATCCCTGCCACATGGGACAGGCCCAGGGTCTCGCAGGGTCTGTTCATCGCCGCGCAGATGTCCTTCCTTGGGTGAGGGAGACAGCCAAGAGAGACAGAGACAGACCAAAGAGAGGGTTTGAAAGCAGCAGGACCCAAGGTGGGAAGGAGGAGGGGTCATGTCCCAGTCCATGGAGGAGGAGGACATGGCCACTGACCAAACAGAAGCGAGAATTGGGACATCCAAGGTCCTTCCGCAAGGGGAAGATTGATGACCTCTCCTTTGTCCTTTGCTCTCCCAGTATCCCCAGCTTCTCCTTAATCCTGATTAATGGGAGCTGCTAGCCAGGCTGGCTACACTCATCCCCTTAAAGAAATAAAGCTGATGGTGAGGATAATGAAGCAATTCCTAGTTTGCTTGTGGAAGCAGATCCCAGGGGTGCTGCGGTCCAGGGCAGAGGAGCTCCAGCCACCCAGGAAGAACAACTCTGTTGAAGGACATGTCCTAAAGTGCCTTAATTTCTGCTACAAAGAAAACTTCCTCCAGGAAGATCAAAGTGTTGTGGGCTGTGAATCATCACAGAAAGCACCAGGATGCTGCTGCCAACAGCCTAGTCAGAGCAGCCTGGAAGCATCAAACGACCTTCTGACTGCAAGGTATCTAAACTTGGCCAGAGACATGGATTCCTGTAAGCTCCATGGGAGGTCAGGGGCCTTCTCAGAGGCTCCTCTGCCAACCCCAGAGTTAGCTTCCAACGGGAAAAAGGCAAGTTAATCCCTGTGCACATCTACTGGGAGGATCCAGCCATTCTGGGGCTTGCCAATAGGGCTGTGGGGAAAACCTGGTTTGGGAACCTCAACTGCTCATCTGCTGGGAGCTGCCTCCAGGTTTAAACCTGTGATCTGAGACCAGTTCCAGCCATTAGGACCAGCTTATCTTCAGACCTGATGTGCAGGTGTCCAGGCATGGAGAACAAGATGTCACCAGCTCCCAGTGGGATGCTCCTCTGGCTGCCCCACTGTCTACAGCCAGCAGAGATGCTTCCAGCTGCCAGGGCAGCATCTACAGCATGGAACAAGCACATGGACACACTACCTGGTGAGCAGGACTGCAACATCATGGTGCAGGGGATGGGAATCTCCTTTCACATTGATGCTCTTCTGCCACTTGCAAAAGCTCTTCAGGGTGTTGTCTGCATGGTGGGAGATCTTCAGATCCTCCTGCCAATATCATTAAAAGTCTGTTGTTACGTGGCTGCCAGATCTGTTGGGTTTTTAGGATGCAGTGGGGAGGGGTCTGGTCTCAGACACATCAGAGTGGAGTGACAGGATCATAGAGTGGTTTGGGTTGGAAGGGACCTCTAAAGGTCATCTAGTCCAACCTCCCTGCAATCAGCAGCAACTAGAGCAGGTTGCTCACAGCCCCAAACAACCTGACCTGGAATGGTTCCAGGGATGGGACATTTATCATCTCTCTGGCCAACCTGGGACAAGGTCTCACCACCCTCAGCATCAAAAAAATTTCCTCCTTCTCTCTAGTCTCAATCTCCTCTTTTAGTTTCAAACCATCACCCCTTGTGCTGTCACAACAGCTCCTGCTAAAAAGTCTCTCCCCATCTTTTAAGGGCTGAAAAGCTGCAAGAAGGTCTCCCTGGAGCCTTCTCTTCTCCAGGCTGAACAACCCGATTTCTCTCAGCCTTGTCCTTACAGCAGAGAGCTTCCAGCCCTCTGATTCCTTTTGCGGCCATCCAGATGGAATTGCTTCCTATTTCCAGGTTATAGGCTGTCTGGGAATCCAGCCATTTTCTGCTTTCTTCTCATCTGCCTTTCAACCAAAACATGAGATCCTCCTGCAGTTGGGATGAAGAAACACTGCAGGGAAGACATCTCATCCTTGCTGATGGGGAGGGACACAGCCAAAGAGATCCCATCAGAGAAGCTCCCTGCTAGCCACCACTGCTGCTGGGAGCACAACCAAGCAGTGAGTCACAGCCTTCTGCTGCTAGGGTAGTGCTGAGGCTTCAGAAGTTGTTCTAAAGCTCAGAGTGCAGCTCCTCTGGCCATGCTCTCCCCCTGACCACACCAGTGCTGCAGCCCACACAGGAGGAATCAAGGCATGGGCACCTTTATCTTAGACAGGATCCTCTAGGGCCATGAGAAGAGAGCTTCTGGGCTTTCAAGGCCAGCTGCCAGCATATCCCAGCCTGGCTGCCAGGAGGAGAGGGTGAGTCACTGTGTTTTCTATCTCCTGTTTCCCTTCCAGCCTTCTCCTCCTCTTACCTCCTCGTCCTCCAGCAGGATGAGTCTCACAATGGCAATGTTGATGGGGTTCCCAATGCTGGCGTGGTGGAACAGCCCTGCCACCTGCAACACCAGAAAGCCACAGGGATACAGCTTGAAGGAAGGACCTTGCCCATCTGCAGGGGAACAGGAGCTCCAGGGGAAGCTACTCAACCTTGTTGACAACATCTCAGGGAATTCCCCAGAAGGAAATGCCAGATGGAGTTCAGAAACCTTAGAAAACATCCATTTAGATGGATATGAGCTGTGTAGCACATTGAAACTCAGCCAGAAATGCCCTGGGGGAGTCCCTCTGCTTTCACTCCTGAGAGGTGTGTTTAGCATCCCAAAAGAAGCCTTCACCAACCCCCAGAGAGCCAGAGATGCTCCTCTGAGGTCCTCTGCCCAGTCCCACCCTCTTCTCTGGCCATCAACCAAAGCTCTCTTCGAAATGCCCAGAGGTGCTACCACAGCAGCAGAAGAGCCAACAGACTAAATAAACTCACACTGACTTATCTGCTTGTTTCATGGCACCAGCAACATCTCCCCCCACCCAAGATTCCCAGTGGAGACCACCACAGTCTGGTTCTCTTTCCCTTCCCTGTCCTCAGTGGCACCTTCCCAGGAAAGTTATTCAGGTCCCTCCTGCTGCCCAGGCCAGTACTGGCACTGGCTTCAACAGCAGCTCCCAGTGCCAAGTTCAAGGCAGTCTGAGCCAAAGCTCTCAGGTCCCTGCAGGTCTCTCCTCCTCCAGGGAGGTTTCCTTATCACACAGAAGGTGGTTGGTGGGTGGCCCTGGTGCAGCCTTCAGTGTGGTTCAGCTTCAGCTGCTTGCCTGGGGAGAGCTGCAGTTGTGGTGGCACAGCTGTGGGCAGCACCCAGCACCTCCTTCTCTGGAACATCTCTGCCCTTGGGATATGATCCTGGGAGGCCACATTATCCATGCCCATGGTGGAAAGGAGAAAGGAACAGCCCTGGAGCCCTTTGGGGAAGGTGAAAGTGCTGCAGGCTGAGCTGCTCCTGCCTGCGTGGAGATTTTGGCCATGGGCTTGCTGACACCAACCTGTGGCAGGTGGAGCACTGAGCCACATGCAGGTGGGAACAGCCTCTCTGGGGAGAGGTTTGCTGAGGTCCCACCAGGGATGAGTCCTGGCAAGCCCAGTGGCCTTTCTGTCTCCTAACCACATCCCTAGGGCCTCTGCTGTTGAGAGGAGCAGGACTCACCATGTTCATCACTGTCAGAACATACTTCTCTATGTTCTCACTCCCGTGGTACTCTATCATCTTGGTGTCTGCCACCACCAGGGTTTCCACCCACTTCTCCTTGCTGATGGAGCGCTGCTTGAGTCTTCTCCTCCTCCTGGGCTGCTTCTGCTCCCATCTTTCCCTCCTCTTCTCAGACCTCTCCAGGCTCTCCTGAGAGTCTGAGGGTGAAAAAGGGAAGCAAAAAAAGGTTTGTTCCTTTTTGATACAATGTCTGCAACTTTGGTGAGATATCAGACCCATAACCTACATGTCTTTTGCTGTGCTGCATGTCCCAAAAAATCACTGGGGGGGTAAAGACTCTGATCTCAGTCTGTTGCATGAGAGAAAACAAAATAAATAAAGCCTTTGAAGTAATTTCTTTGACTGGAAAAGGGTTTGCAGTACTCCATGAGGAAGAACATGGAGCAGAGTGTATTGACACATGGATTTACAGGCAACCCTGCCAAGACGCTTGAGCATGTACCACTGAGAACCAACCCTGGAGGCTCAACATCTCTGGTTATCGCCACAAATCTCTACTTGGCAGGGAGAGACAAGTTCCCCAACACAATAAACTCCGTGCCCCTGAAGCTGGACCAATGCCTTCAGCCCAGTCCTGAAGGTCATCAGTCTCCTGAGCAAGCCCAAGATGTTGCAGGACAACGCGGAGATCTCCTCAGCCACACTGAGACTGAACTCTGCTCCTTCCTGGGGAAGAACAAGGGGAACATTCACTGGGCTGAGAAGAGACAGGAGGAGGAGGAGAGCTCCGATGCTCCTCACGCACGCCAGCAACTGGGAATTCTCAAGCGGAGACTTTCCCTGTGACACTGCTCCAAGATCAAGGTCAGGGTCAGCCCCAAGCTGGGCAAAGGCTTTACAAACCCCATCCCACACACTGGGAAGTGCTTTGAGGACCAGTTTCTGAGGGCTCAGCCTTACTCTGCTAACAATGGACCTCCACAGTTAGGGCCTGGGCTGTAGGTTAGCTGTGAAAGAGAGTTTTATCCCCCAGCCTGAAAAATTCCAACTATCTGGCTAATGTGATGAATTGCTAACACCACTGGGACACTTCCATTGCAACAGCTTCCTTGGAGCTTGTTTCCATTGTGTCTCCTTTGCTGCTAAGGTTCCAGCCAGGAGGTGAAGGTATTGTGGAGATGATGAGTGGAGAGAGCTCCAGGATGCCAGGGAGGGCTCCCAGGATCCCAAGGAGAGCATACATGGCATTTTCCCCTTGGAGACTCTCTCCAAGCCTTGCCCTGCTGTACACAGGCTGCACCACATATGGCCAGAAGCTAAACAGCCAAACACCATCTGCCTGCAGGGTGTCCTCCAAAGAAAAGCAGCAAAACACCAGGCCATTAAAATGCAGTCATTAAAATCCTACAGATTTGGGAGATTTTGGGGGTTCCTGTACCCATCACATCCACTCTGCTAGCCCAGACTGCAGCAGAGGTCCACAGGGGCAGCAAGACACCCAGTGAAGTTCTCATTCACAGTGAACAGACTTCAAAGTCTAGAAAGAGCCACCATGGATTAACTAATTAATTTAGGTGAACCAAAGAATGCCTGAAGAGAACCTGATCATGGAAAAAACCCAACAATTTCTGGAAGCAGAGAGCTCTAGGAACGTGCAAACCAAGAAGCACTGCCTGGAAGATGCAGATGAGGAGTAAAGTGCCCATGAGCTGCTGGGGATGCACCAAACTCCTCAGCACTTGGTATCTAGGGACTAGAAGTTTATCCAACCTATCTGCTCCAGACCAAGGAGAAGGAAGCAGTGTGTGCTCTCTGCCTCACTGTTGAGAGGCTCCTGGGGCAGAGACCAGGTTTTGCTCCAAAAGTCCAACACCTGGCAGGTCAGAAACTGATGTTTACATGGAGTTGAAACCAAAAGCTCAGTCTCTACATCATGGGATGCTTGTAGCAGGGCTGGGAGGGGCAGATGAGAGCCTGAGGTTGGACAAACATTGAGTCATTTAGGTTGGAAAAGACCTCTAACATCATCAAGTCCAACCATCAACCCAACACCACCATATCACTACACCATGTCACAAAATGCCATGTCTACACCTTGTTTGAACCCCCCCAGGGATGGTGATTCCACCACTGCCCTGGGCAGCCTGGGCCAATGCTTAGCCAAAAGCAGTCTCTTTATCTTTCTACAGTGTCCTTCACATGAATCACAGGATCCAGCTTCTCTCCCAGCTCATTGCACACATGCAAGAAGAGTGGGACAATACCTTGCACCCCACAGGTCTCCCATGGAGCTGGTGGCCTCCTCCCTTGCTCTGCTCCATGCTCAGGTGCCTGGCGCTTGTATATCCTGTGGGGCTGTGGTGCTCCATCCCCCTGGAAGCTGGTGGACACTGGCTCGATGAAATAGTCCTCATCCATGAGCTGAAACACACCTTTCTGCCAGGGAGAGATAAACGTGTCACCATGAAGCCACCTGCATCCAGCACAGACACACACTGAAGAACCTGGGAAAGGGAGAGGCTTTGCAAAGGTGTCCAGGTTTTCTCTAAAGAAATGGGTTTCATGGATGCTTTGAGCTCCAAATTCCCAGACAGAAGAGAACAAGCCAGCATGGAGTGACCACTAAGAAAGGGAAAAGCTAAAGAGATCCCATGAGGAAGTGCATATGGGTGGTCTCCTGCTAGTGAGGAGCTCAGGGATGCTGAGACAGAGAAATGCCTTCTCCAGAGAACCAGAGCACACAGAGGGTCTCCAAGCATGCTGCCTTCACTCCTCTCTGAGCTTCCTGGAGATGCTCTGGGGAGTGCGGGGAGACAGCCCCAAGAATGGCTTTGACCACAGTGCAGCACCAGCGGCTTGAGTAAGCTCTGCCCAAACAGAGGTTTTCTTCCTAAGGACATCCTGGTATGACACAGTCAATCCCTTCTGGCCTTTTGTGCTGCCTGAGCACAGAACCTTTGGGCTACAGAATTTCTGTGGTCAAAAGACCAGAAAACCTCCAGGGAAGAGGAAGAGAAACCTGCAGGAGCATTTGATCCCAGCAGGAACTCCAATCAAGGAAAGTCAGCTCTAGGACAAGGACTATGGACCCTCCACACACCAAGGGGAGGATGTGCTCTTGGCATCTCTCCTCCAGCAGGAAATGAGATCCCAAAGCTTTGTGTGGTTACTTAGAACCCCCCTGACTTGGCCCAGCTCCAACACATCCTTGTGGACTCAGGCAGGACTCCCACCTCCATGGTGCAGCTCAAGAAGCAGCAGCTGCATGGGAAGCTCCATCCCAAGGAGCAGGAGCTCCATCAGGACTCTGCAGCCTCAGGAGGGATCTGTAAATGCATTCTGTGCAAATGGACAACTCCATCTGCTCTTGGTTGCTTCAGGGCAGCATGATGGAGTCTGGAGTGGGGTGAGGTGTCCTGTGAGCACCTTCAGGCTCAGCTTCACTGACCAGGCTTCTGCTCTGATGTGTTTATTACTTCCATACCCCAGGACAGGGCAGGGACAGAGAGAGAAGATCAAAATATGCTTCCACAGCTGTTCCCAGTGTTTCCAAGATAAGGTAGGACTGAGCCTCTAGTGATGCTTTCTCACTGCTGATGTGGTGCTGGGGAAGAGCAAACAACTTCCTCCTTCATTAGCTCCTAGCAAATCTGAAGTAACAATGAGGAAACACAATGGGGAGGGAAGGGAAGAAGGTTACAGATACAATTACTTCTCCATTTCTTAATGCAGGTTACTGTGAGCCAAGAAGGGACCAGAGTTCACTGCTCCAGCTGAGATCTGCCCAGGGACCACGTTTTGCCACCAACTGGTGGCACATGGTGCTTATAGGAAGGTTCAGTTCTCTCTGTTCCAAACACTCCTGGTTGTCCCTGCTCACTGCAGGGATGCTGGACTAGATCACCTTTAAAGGTCCCTTCCAACTGGAAACCTGTGATTCTAGGAGCCTTTCTGCACCTTGCATGTCCCAGTCCACCCCAGTACGCAGTGCCACCATCCCCACCCATCACAGGTGTCCACAAAACATGAAGTATTTTCACTGCACATGGGCTGTGGGATCAAAAAGACCTCCAGGCTTCCACCATCTCCTGTCCAGATGTGTTTCTCCTAATCCTATGCTCATGCACTAGAAGCAGATGAGAGATGAGAATTGCACTCTTTGGGAATTTGAACACAAATAAGTAAACACAATCCCAGAGAATTCCCAAACCTCTGGCATCCGTGGGAAATACACACTCAGCTTCTTCATGGCTGCAGCAAACCTCCACAGTGAGATCCTGACAGCTAGCTCAGCATGAGCCAGCAATGTGCCCTTGTAGCCAAGAAGGCCAATGGTCTCCTGGGGTGCACTCAGAAGAGTGTGGCCAGTAAGTCAAGTGAGGATCTCCTCCCCCTCTCCTCTGCCCTAGTCAGGCCACATCGGCAATCCTGGATCCAGATCTGGGCTCCCCAGTTGAAGAGAGACAAGGAACTACTAGAGAGAGTCCAGCAGAGGCTCAATGCTGAGCAAGAGCTAAAGGGTGCAGGGGGCAAGAGGCTGGGGCCACACTCTGCTCAGTGGTGCCCAGGGCCAGGCCAAGGGGCAATGGGCACAAACTGGAAGCCAGGAGGTTCAACCTGACCAGGAGGAGAAGCTTGTTTGTTGTGAGGGTGCAGAGCCCTGGCCCAGGCTGCCCAGGGAGGTTGTGGAATCTCCTTCTCTGGAGAGATTCCAAAGGCAGCTGGAGGTGATCTTGGGCAAGCTGCTGTGGGTGACCCTGCTGGAGCAGGGGGGGTTGGACTGGATGATCCCCAGAGGTCCCTTCCAACTCCCACCACGCTGAGATTCTGCTGCTGATGGGAGGAGCTTTGCTATCACTTCCAGCAGAAAAAAGGATTTCATTCAGCTCCTGCTACTCCCGCACTGATTAAAGATCTCTCAGTACTTACCAGGCCATCACAGGTGCTGAGTGCTGCCAGCCCTCCCGTCAGCGCCCGGCTCTGAACTTCCCCGACCATATGGCAGGAGTTGTCCATGTGGGACTGGATCTTGGCGCCCGCAATGCCTCCGTACCGCCGCTCGCTGACGAAGCCAGGAGCCAGGAGCCGGTGGTTCAAACTCAGGTTGAATTTCAGGGCTTGTCCTTTGTAATGCAGTTCATAGAAGGCAAGAAACTTGCTCCTGGAGGAAGGAGACCTCCGGTGAAGGGCTCGGTGGGACAGATCATAGGATAGGAATGATCCACTCTCATCAACCTTGATGGGATGAACAATGTCGCTGATGGAGGGCAGCAGAGCAGACTCTGGGGAGGAAAGGGTTTGGTGGTTAACTCTAGGGTTCATCATCTCTTCTCATCTCCGTGCCTTTAGCTGGATGCTGAACTCCCAGTGTGGTCAGGTACCCAAACACCAGTTGGATTCAGTAACTGCAGCCCAGTGCACAGGATGGAGCAGGGAAGGGGCAGGAACCCCTCCTGCCCCTAGGGAGGTCAGGGCTGGGTGAGGGGTTAGGGGTAGGGACTGGGGTAGAGTGGGGAAGGATAGAGGTAAGAAAGGGATGGAGGTGGGAATGGAAGGGATGGAGGTGGGAATGGAAGGGATGGAAGTAGGGAGGGGGAAGTCGTGCAGCTCTACTCGAGCCAGGGCTGGTCCCTGCTTCCAGGCACATTTCCCAGCTGCCAGGAAAAAAGTAATTCCAGAAAAAAAACCACAACAAAAAAACCCAACAAAACCAAAAACCAAATCAAACAAAAACCCCTCAAAACCCAACTTGGAAGTGATGTTTGGAAGCTGGTTCTGGGAAAAAGCAGCCCCCGAGCACTGAGCCCCTCCCGGAACGTCCCCAGCTGCAGTCGCGGGGAAACCGGAGGAACCGGGAGGAGATGGGGGAAGCCAGAGACAGCCGAGGGGAGCTAGGGGAACCGGGGAGAGATGGAAGAACCGGGAGGATGCAAAAGCAACCAAGGGGAGCTGTAAGAACCGGGAGGGAGCCGGAGGCAGCCGGAGTGGAACAGAGGCAACCGAGGGGAACCGGGAGATACTGCCCTACCCAGCCCACCGCAGCAGCAGAACAAACCGAGCGCGAGGGCTTACAGCTGCGGGGAGCACCGAGCTCCGTTTCCCGCCGACATCATCCCCCGCCCGCGTCCAGCCGACATCCCCGCGCCTCCCCCCCACCCCCCGGATCCCTCTCCTCCGCGGACCTGTCGGTGCCGTCCCTCCGCCCGCCTGCGCCCCTGCGGGCAGGGCCAGCACGGCGGCTAGGCGGAGGAGTAGGACCACCGGGACCAGCATGGGTGCGGGCAGCGAGCAGCTCGGCTCGGCACGGCCGGCGGCACGGCTTCGGGGCGACCGCGGCGGTGGGCGTGGTCTTTTGGGGCGATGGGCGTGGCCGCCCGGGTGCGGGTCTGCTTGTGGGCGTGGCTTCGGGATTAGCGGGCCGAGCCTGGCAGCCCGCCTCCTGGCCCGATGGCGCCCCCTGGCGGCTCGGCTCGGCCGCCGCCCGCCCCACCTGCTTTTCACAGAAAGCAGTTTACAGAAGTAGTTAGCATTTAATGAGTTTTCCCAGCTGAAAAAAACCCCAAGCAACGAAACAAAAAACCCAAAGAAACACAAAACCCTAACAGACAACCTTGCAAAAGGCATCTTTTAAGCTACTTCATTCCAGCAGCAGTCTAAAGACAGATTATAGGATTTAAACCAAAAACGCTCTCTGTTTCTTTTGGGTACTGTCTCAAGCTTTTAGTTTCTCATGCAATCATCAAGTAGCTAACTAGCTGAGCAGGTAGTCACCAGAAGTAGTGGAGAAAGCAGTGTCCTACCTTTAATCTCTCATCTAGTTACACTTTGGGACAGACACACTCCCCTTCAACTAACCTCAGGGTACAAAGACCTTTGAAATGGAAGTAAAGTTTAATGGAAGTTGCGTAACTGCAGTGAAGAAATTCTCCACACACACACTCTGGAACTGACAGTGGCACAGATCTGCAGTAACCTATGGGGAAAGGGAATTGTTCTCTCCTCCCTCCTCTGGTTTTGTTTTGTTGGGTTTTTTTAAGCTAACTTTGGCACCAAAAGCAGGGAGATTAGGAGCTCTTGTTGGCACAGCTGTGACATGTGTCAGTTTACTGGTTTACAAAGGGAAAAATCCCCCTCTTGTTTATACTACGGAGCCTAGCTGGAGTCCACTCAATCATTTCATGCCTTCAGGAAAGCTTTTTGTGGCTTATTATTCAAATGGTTACAAATCCCTGAAATGTCAACAGATGTTTGAGCTGAACTCCAAGGATTTTCTCACTGCTTAAGCAAATATCAGCTCAGCAGAGCAAGCACTGCCTCATGGCTCCCTGAACCTCTCAGGAATCACTGCAGAGGATAGCTACTGTCCAGCAAACACAGCCCTGGGACACCCAAATAGTTTGGCAGTGCCATGGAGCAGGAGATGGTGGCAGGAGCCTGCTTCCCCCTGCCCATACATTCACCACCCTCCTGTGGCTGGATGGCAGCTGCTGAACATCACTTCCCTTGGGAGAAGAACATCTGACCAAGAAGTCTCTGCCCAGCTCCTCAGGGAAAGGTAAATCCATGGTCAAATCCACAGCTGCAATGGAAACTAAGCTTCTCCAGGGAGAAAACAAGTGCCAGCTGGTAACAGTGTGGATGCCTCAGATAAGATGAGTGAGGGAGCAGCAAAAAGAAACAGGGAATCAGAAGGGCTCTGGGATTCTCTCCCCTCCCACACTGCAGGTGACTCCTAGGAAAAAGCAGGATCAAACTGGCAAGATCTTGTCCATAGAAAAAGTTTACTCTCTTAATGATAAAGCAAACCTTCCAGAATAAGACACTTACAGGGGATAGTGCAAATCTTTAGCAGGAATAGCAACCCAGTGAAAATCTACCTTGTTCTAGTCCAGTCCCTTGGCTCCAAACTCTTTCTCTGAATTCATTTCAGCTTTAATGTGTTTATCAACAATGCAGAAGTTGAATGAAATGTTTCCTTCTCTATCAGAAACCTAAGCTTAAAGGGAAAAAAAAACAGATCTCAGCAACCAGCATTTCATTACAAGAATCTGTTTTATTTTTACAGCGCAGTGATTGCAACAATGTAGAAATTGAGCTTGCAAAACTGGGTTTCTATCACAATGTCTATCAGAAGGCAATAATATACGCATTGGCTTGCTTTTCATCATAAAATATGTCTCTGGGAGCCAGAAATTACCAACTCTTAACACTATACACTTATTTGAGAGACTTAACTCCTCATAATTTAAACCTATCTTAGAAACAATGTCCTTTAAAAAAGCACATGGAAGATAAAAATAACTCAAGTATGAAACTCAAGGCCTTGATTATTATTATTATTTTCCTTTTCTTAGACAAAGATCTTTTAAGAAAGGTATCAAAATGATCAACCCTGGGTGTGTTCTAGCTCCTAATCAGGCTCTGTGACACACTGCTCCACAATCTCACGCAGGTTTGGGTTCTCCATGGCAGCTGCCACTCTCTCTTTGTCATTGATTTGCTTGTTGACTGCAAAACACCACACAAAAAGGGGAGTCAGAAGCAGTTTTCAGTGCTGCTTGACACCTAACTGCATCAGCAACATGACAAACACAAGGCAGGGCAGCGAAGATTTTCCAGCCCTAGCTCAAAAGCTGAGAGAAGACACAGAAAATGGACAGTAACAACACAACCTTTTTGGGTTTTCTCTTTAGCTGGAAGATATTCTCTGCATAATATTCAAGGCTGAAGTTTGTACAGGAGCTGACAAAGCACTCTACAGGCAGAGGGGTAAGTAGGATGGGTAGGATAAGAAGGTTGTCTGGATGAGAAGGATGAGGATATGAGAATGCTCAAGAGCCAGCAGCCAAAGGACAGAGCATTAAGAGGAAACTGGGAGCAAAGCAAACGAAAGCTCAATCCACACAAAAAGAGCCATCAGAAACCAAACATTTTTGTTACTTTTCTAGTTTAAAGGATGTAAGATGCTCTAATGGTATGTCTTTAAAAATCAGGTGTGAAATTCCTGACAAATTAGTAGTCCAAGTTCTCCAGCTTCAATTTCTAGTCATTCAATCCAAAGAACTGATTCCCACCATCTTTCATGCTTCAGAACAAAAAGCTTGGGATTCTTGGGTTTTGTTCACAGAACCAATACAGCTTAAAGCTTTAAAATGAAACATGCAAGTGTGTTTGTTTCTGACAGAGATAGTAAGCTAGGGGAAGAAAGGACTTCTCAAAATCCCACACAGACACAGATTAAAGCAGCACCCACTGAGCAGCTCTACTTACTGTCCTCTTCAGTTGAATGTGTACCTTCAGAGATGTAGATTTCCAGCTAGATGAGAGAAGATTCATGTTAGAGGCATTTATCAAGAGTTGAATATATTCAGTATAGAAAGAAAACACAATGGTACAGTACACACATGTAATTCATACCTCTAAATATGTTGACTGATAACAAAAAGGGATTGAAGTCAAGAGCTCATCTTAAGAGCTCACTGCCACACAATGACCAGACAATCTCTTCCCCCAGTTCAGATAATCCCCAATAATCTTTCTTCAAAGTCCTGGAGGCATTCAGGCCTCACTCACATCAACTGCTCTTGGGAGAAATTAATTGCAGTTAGGCTGCTGGAAACAGAGTGGAGAATTGGCCCTAGCTTCTCAGCAAGGCCACAGTTCAGGGACAATCTGTTTAAGAGACACCAGAGTTCCAAGTGTCACTTTCAGAAGCTAAGACATCCTTAGGAGGAGGTTCCTAGTGAGAGATCCCTACTAAGTTTTGCTCCATGATGAGACTCCCAGATATTTGACTTGAAAATGGTAGTGTAATGCATTGTCTATTTCCTGACCTAAATCATGCAGTTACCATGAAAAAAACATGGGAAAAACAGCAGCAAAACTCCTTCCCACACTGAGCTGCAAGATCTCCTAAAAGTGATGCACCAAAGGAGAATCAAGTAAACAAATCCTATGCCATCTATTCCCATGTCCTATTTATCACCAGGTGTCCAGCCTAACAAATCCCTGTCTACCTCATTCTCTAGAAACCCAAGTCTCACTTCCCAGTTTAACTGGAAAGATGAAGCTAGCAACCATAGACCCAAAACAACAAATCAACACCAGACATCCTCAGCTAATTAGTTTATACTTGGGCAAGGCTCTGAAGGTCTATAAATGATGTTTGTCATTAAAGGTCTACTCTTAGTTCCTAATAAGATCCAAATAGCTTGTTTTAAGGCTATATTAACCCTGTTTCCTATCCACTTTATTCTACTCCAGGGTCAGGAACCTGTGCCATCTATACAACAGTTCTAAGACACAGGTCCTAAAGAGATTACCCCAATACAGTTCCAGCTCTGATTCTGCAGTTCCCCTAAACTCTAATGAACCTGTTCTGAAGCTTTTCCATCCTAGATGATGCCTACATAAAGTAGTGGAACTCTCCTTAATCAGTTTCTGATATTCTCCTGCTGTCAGGGCAAGGTTGGTTCACTGGGGACAACTCTCAGCTAGCCCAAATGCTACAGCAGAGTCAGTAACTGTTCAGGTTTTAGGTTTATGATGCTTAGATACAGTGCAATAGTGCAGAAGGCCAAATCTATTTTCCCCAAGGCACAAGGATGACTTTGATTCATCAGAACACTGCATTAGCAAACTCCCTCTCTGCCACCAGGCCACAGCCCTAGTGCCAGCTGATGAGGAAACCCCTGGAAACACAGAGGTGGAGCAATAAATGGTCTTTTCTAAAGGAAAGAAAAAGCCACAGTTATTCACAGATCCCTTCAGGTGCAACATAGGGAAAAAAAGGAGCTTTAGACTGAGCCCATCCTTAATGGCAGCATCCAAGCTTTTACAGGGAGCCTGGCACACACTCCTGTCATTTTAAGCAAGCTCCAGAATGATACTTTACCTTATGTCTAAAAGGTAAACATCTCTGAAGTTTTATTCTTAAACAAAGGCCTGTTGAAATAAAAGATAAAGAGATTTTCTGGTAAAAGTCAAGACCCGAGGTGCATTTGCAATCAAACCCCACCAGTGAAACTATCAACCTTCTCCTTTTGCACTCTGAGCAGCACAAGCCACAGGGGAGGAGAACTTCTCTGACTTGATAGAAACAGAAGGATGTCCTCGCTTTTTGCGTGGCTAGCAGGGTCCTCAAGATGAAGTTCTGGTCCAACTGCCAGCAAAGCAATCCTGGATTTTAACTAAGACTGATACTGTTCATACAACCTAAAATTAACTTCAGGCTGGTTGTTAGAGAGGTAATGACAGGCAAATCTTACCAATGAGAGTAGCCAAAGAGCAATGAGGTACTGTTGGTGTAAACCTGATGATAACCAGATATTCATCTTCACCTATCTCCTGCACTTGCACACAGCTTTCTGTTACCACTTCCAGTTCTTCCAAAGTGTTGGGTTTCTCTGGATCCCGGATGGTACGGATTATGTCTGCAGCAGAAGACAAGTGGCCAACGATGAAGGAGCTTTTCTGAGCTCAACAAAAGGTACTTGCATTAGATAACATTTTCCCAGCATGGTTTATTTAGCCTACCCAAAGACACACTCAGATGTAGTATTTCAGAGAGCTCTGCTTGCCTTGCAGGTTTTTTCACTACCTAACTTATTAACCAGACAACCAAATTGTTCTTCCCATCTCCTCCTCTCCACCTCCCAGCCTGGGCCTCACAGATAAGATTCTGAAGCCATCTTAATACAGAAAGAATGCACCAATCTATATATTTAGCTGTATCCATGGTCACTTAGCTTCTAAAATGCAGTGTAGTATACCAGTATAGAAAATAACACAGGCAGCATTGCCTTTATTGTGTTAATTAGCTGAAGGAGGTCTCATCGTACAATGAAACAGAATTACATTTCTTGAGGCTTCCCCAAAGAGCCAAAGGTTTGAAAGGAATATTCATAAGCTACAATACTTGATTATAGGACAGAAAAAAAATAATGCACAAGAGAATTTCAGAAAATTCCCTAAGAGCCTGAAAAAGATCAGTCTCTGGTGCATTGCTGAGTAAGGTAGCAGAGAAGGAAAGGCAATGAGATCTCCAGCCTAGTCACATCAGAGCCATGGACCCAGCAGAGCCTGAAGAGGAGCCTTCACTATTTTTAACAGTGAAGACCAAAGCTAGAAAGTTCCCAGCTGTCACCTCTTGTGTGCAGTCTTGTGCCCCTCAGAAAGGCAACTATAAACATTTCTGGTATAAATGAAGGTAAATAAGCTTAAAACCAGGTTAAAAGAAAGAATGGGCAGGGAATTGAACTAGCTGTAGCGACTTCCTTTTGAGTGCAACCCAACCAATAGCTCTACTCCAGTAGCTAAGGGTATTGCTCAAAGCCAATGTGACACCAGGCTTCACCACAGCAGATTCCTTCAGCCTATCTCCAGGTACAGTCAGACCCACCCAGGCCTTGAGAGCTGCAGAGCTGCTCTGAGCACATTCCTGCCATGGAGCTGATAGGCCCAACCTGACAGAAGGGATCACAGGGCACTAACAGTGCTACAGGACTTCCAGGAAGGAAGGGAGCAGGCAGCCAGCAGGCAGGAATGCCTGGACTCCATCCTTCTGAGCAGGGTATGCCTGAAGATACACCCTAAAGACTTGTGTTTGTACACACTCTCATCTTTGGTACTCACCTCCTCCAAACATCTCACCCTCCCGCAAGGGCTACTCAAATTGCTCTCAAGATCTAGGAATCCTTTCAGCAGGGCTGGGAAACACTTGCTTTCCAAAAGAAGTTGTCATCACTACATCCATGAGCCAAAATTTGGGATGAATGAGACAACTAAGCCCCATCTCCTGACTGCCAGGGAAGCAGAAATGCTCAAGTCACTCTGGAGGTCCCTAGTCTCTGTTTCTCTGCATCCCAAGAATGTGATGCTACTTGAATTACAGTATCTTTATATACATATTTCCTTGTAACTTCTGACACATTTCTTCCCCTGTTTCTAAATGTTACCCTCTTCCTACGTGAAAAGGCCCAAGAGGAAACAAACTCCTTCACCAAGCAGTGAGAGGAACACTGAGGGTGATTTAGTTCAGTTGTACTTCATGGATCTCTCTGGTCTGTATTTCACAGAGACAGATGCTTTAGTTCTGCACAGATCATGCACAAGCATAACCCTGTGGATGCACTGAAACCAACAGGACTACCTACATGCTTAAGGTTCAGCAACTAAGTTATTACTCAGAACCACTGCTGGTTTAAGGTACCTATATTGAAACATCAGTCAAGTTTTAAAACTGAGTTTGCGTGACATTGTTCCCTCTTTACTCTTTTTAGATAAGCTGGGCACAGTGCTGCCTAAAATCCTCACACTGCTCCTAATTGCCTAGAAAATAACAGTGCCTGGAAGCTTGGCACTGTTCTTGGAATCCTCTGAGATCCTATATGCAGCATTTCCAGCGGTGAAATCTCCCTATTTCGCAAAACCCTTGGCCACTCAGTAACAGAATCTCATCAGCCTGATCTTTCTGAAATTAATTACTTGTCTTCTCAGGTGTGTTCAGCTTCTCTTCTGTCTAAGGTGATGAAACACTTAAAAGTGACTCCCTCCAACGTAGGGACTGAGCAAGCCCTGCAGCAGTCCAGCCCCTTTCCCACAGGGAGCTGGGAAGCAGCACTAAGTTCTCTCAGCACACTCCTTGCTTGGGATCCTACCTAACAGTGACCACAGCACCCTCTCAAGGTCACAGCACCCACCCCATCTCCAGACACAGCCTGAAGCTGGCCCTGTGCTTGAGGGAAAGCTAGCAGGCACCCAAGACAGGCCTTCCCCACTCTCTGAAAGCCTCCTGGACCCTCCAGCACCCCTAGGGAAACCCCTCCCCACCCCACATTCCTGCCAAGGATTCCAATTCTCAAGTAACCCAAATATCCTGCCCCACAGGAGAGCAGCCACCTTCCCTCCGGGCTCTCAGGGATCCCGCACGAGTGCTCCACACACTGAACCCCAAAACATAGCTCTTGGTCCCCTCCAAGGGCTGGCCAGGACCTGGTTCCTATTACCTCACACCCCTGTCCCCAAGGACACAGCACTAACGGTCCCCAGAGCCCCACGCAAGCCACAGCCCCTCAGAGACCCTCCTGGCCCACAGCTCCTCGCAGCCCTTCCCGCCCCACAGCCCTTTCCGCCTCACAGCCCCTCGGGGGCAGCCCGTCCTTCCCGCCTCGCAGCCCGTCCTTCCCGCCTCACAGCCCCTCAGAGACCCTCTCGCCCCACAGCCCAGGCCACCCCCGAGGGGAAAGACCCTCGAACCCTCCCCAACGACAACGCCACGACAGTCACCGTAAACCTCGAGCGCCTTGTCCTGCTCCATGGCCTGCTTCCGGGGGGCATGGCAGTCCCTACGCAACCCGGAGTACCACAGCACCCGGTTCAGCGTCTGCGACAGAAGCCCCAGCACCAGCGACATCCTCCCGCTCCGCCATGGGAGAGCGCGGAACGGACCCTGCCGGCCACCGTCCGCCGCCGTCGCCAGCGGGAAGCTCCGGGAGGGGCGGGGCCAGAGCGAATTAAGCTCCGCCCGGGGCCTGGGCGTGGAGGTGCCCTGAGCGGAGCTTGGAGAGTCCAATCCTGCAACGGCTTGAGGGAAATTCGAGCTCATAGCACGGGTATGTAATGTGTGACGTATAGACGAGGTAGAGGAGCGTTGTGGCTCATCTCTGGGACCAAGATCCCTGTCTGGGGACACCTCCGGCAGCGTGGTTCATAAGATCATTAAGAGTGGAAAAGACCTCTAAGGTCATTGAGCCCAACTGTTACTAAAGGTGCCAAGGCATCAATAAACCACGTCCATAAGTGCCGCAGCTAAGAAGGCCAACAGCATCCTGGCTTGGATCAGCACTAGTGTGACAGCAGAGCTAGGGTAGGGATTGTTCTGGACTGGGCACTGGGGAAGCCACACCTCAAATCCTGGGGTCAGTTTTGGGCTCCTCACTCCAGGAAGAACATTGAGGTTCTGGAGTGTGTCCAGAGAAGGGCAAAGAAGCTGGTGAAGGGTCTAGAGCACAAATGTGGTGAGGAGCAGCTGAGGGAACTGGGTTTGGTTAGTCTGGAGAAGAAAAGGCTCAGGGGAGACCTTCTCACTCCCCACAGTGGTGGAACACTGGCACAGGTTGGCCCAGGGAGGTGGTTGAGGCCCCATGCCTGGAGGCATTCAAGGTGAGGATTGACAGGGCTCTGGGCAAGCTGCTCTAGTTGGGGATGTCCCTGCCCACTGCAGGGGGGTTGGACTAGATGAGCTCCAGAGGTCCCTTCCAACCCAAACCATTCTATGATTCTATGATGACTCCGCTCTCTGAATGCCCCCAGGGGCAGTGCCCTGCCTTCCCCTCGCTGTCCGCGCCTTCTCCGCTCCCGCTCCCACAGGGACAACAACTCCCAGCATGCATTGTGCCTCCAACTCGCCTCTGACACCGGCCTGCCTGCTGAGAGTCCCAACCGCGCCACGCCATTGGCCAGCGTTGCCACCTGACCGGAAGTAACCATCCCCATCCAAGATGGCGGCGGGCAGGGCCGAGGTCGGCCCCTAGGCGGGGGCTCTGGGCCCTCTTTGACAGCATGGCGGGGGCGAAGCGGGAGCTGCGCATACTGCTGGCGCCCCTCTCCGGGGAGGCGCAGGGCTTCCTGCGGGACGCAGCCTGGGTCCGGCTGAGCAGGGACCAGGACGCTCTGGGAAGCCTCCTGGTTCCTGGTGGGATCTACCTGGAGTCCCTGGTGCCGGGCGGAGGCGGCCGGGCCCGGGGCAGCGTCCTCCCGGGAGACTGGGCTGAGTAAGTGGCAGGGGGCGGGGAGGGGGAGCTAGGGAGGGGTCCCACACTGTTGCTCTGCTATGGTCAGAGGCGCCAGAAGGACCCCAGGGGCTGAAGGGCTCTCCGAAAGGGAATAGTCCTGCTCTGGCGAGGGCAGGCGCTGGAAGCTGCAGGAGACTGAGGGGGACGTTGAAACCCTGCCTTGAAATGGGATGCTCTGGCTTAAAATCCTGTTGCTGGAGGGGATGCCGATTCGTATCTACTTATTTGTTTATTTGTGGGTGTAGCAATTACAGTAGATTAAAAAAAAAGACCGAAGAAGAAGAAAATGTGTATTTTTTTGTTGAGTTCTGGCACAAAATTTGACAGTGCCCTGACTGCCTGACCTCATTGTCTGCTGGTCACGAGATGTTTTGAATCTGCTTTGGTAGCTTTTCATGCTGAGTCAAAACCACAGTCACATTGCATTTTTAAACGTCTGCAGTGTCAACCAATACCAGCAGGGTTACAGTGCTCCAGTCTCAGGTTTCACTCTGCACCATCCAAAGTGGCCTTCAGCTGTTTCCTCTCTGCCTGCACATGGAGATGGATACCTGAGGAGTTCCTCAGCCAGAACAGTGAGGAGATGCTCTGCTTCTCCCTTGCTGGTGTTCCTCCTCCGCGAAGTCCTGAAGTAGAGCATCCCTTGGGGTGGCACGTGTCAGGGATGACTAAAGGAAAGAAGCAGATAAAACTGCAAAAACTTCATGTTCTTGAGAAGGAGAGAAGGATTCCTGCAGTGTTGGCTTGGAGTTGAAGGGCTGAAATAGGCTCTAGTATTGGGAGGGGAGAGGCAGTGGCAGAATCTTTACTGCCACAGGATTTATCCTGTCCATCATTAGCACACTTGCAAGAACTGTTCACTGTGTGACATGTGGAAAAAGCATAAGCTCAATAAACATCCTGAATGTTTTATCTTCAGCTTTATGTGGGAGAGCCCAGAAGGTGATGACCTGCAAGCAGACAAGATAAAAATACTGGCTCTTAGTAAAAGGCATGAGCTGTTTGTTTATGAATTGACTCTAGAAGATGGAAAATACAACCCCATTTCACTGCACAGCTGTAAGGAAGACACACTTAAAAGGCTCCTTCAAGTTAAAAACATTAGTGAGTAGATTTCAATGTCTGTTCTGTGTTTGAAATTAGTACAGATCTAATGATAGGTCTGATTCTTCAGCTGGTGGAAGAAACTGAGGCAGTAGAACAGAAGATGAGGGAAGTGTCATACACTTCCTCTCTTATTTAAAGGGATCAGTAGCAGTGTTAATGACCCTGAGACATTTCTGTATTCAAAGGTGACATTGTCAGAGGGAATTAAACTGGTGTAAGGGAAGATGTTTGGATGAAACCAAGTTAATAAACTTGAATAAAACCTACTCATGCAGCCCTGTAACCTGAGACTGTCCCTTTAGTGTTGGAACTGCTGGGAAGGCAACAGAGAGGGCTCCTCACTAATCATCTGAGGGCTAACTGCTCAGCCTAATGTTCTGTGCTTAGCAAATGTGGTGGGCAGTTAGAAGGCAGAGCCTTTGCAGCACTCAGACCTCTGGTGTTTTACATGTTCTTAAACAGTCTCCCTTGCTAAAGTATTTTTACTTCCAAAGATTGTAGTTTTGCTTTGCAGTGCTGACTGAAATACTCTTTTGTGGTAGTTTTTTTTGTGTTCTTCATACTACTGTCCACTTTAAAAGCCCTCCCTGCTTTAGGAATTAGTGCTCCTGAGATGGAAAGTGAGATTTAAAACAACCCCCCACCCTCCAATCCCAACTTTCATTAAGATGGTAGCAGAGAGAATGAATCAGAGTTGTAATTTTCTTGACATATCTTCCCAAATCAAAAGTATCAGATGGATATGACCCTAAAATATCTTTATATTTACAGGTCTGTCTTCAGTTGTCTCTATGAGGATATTGTCTTTTGGAAACAACAAATGCATCCTTCTCCTCAATAACTTTCTCATTGTGCATCTTACTTTCCCTGGAAGAGATTCAGCTGTAGAGACATCTGACTGCTTTGCCCTTGATTTGCCTCCACAAGTTTTGGAAAGGATAACAGATACACACTTCTGCAGGGGGATCCTGTTCCTATTAGATAGTTCTGGCTGGATTTGTATCCTTTGCAGTAGAGACTAGCTCTCAGTGGGAATCATCTGGAAGAACAGAGTTGTTTTCTGCCAAGGTACAGCAGAAATTTCTTGAAGGACTTTCAGGCATCTTGTTTTGAGGATGATTTCAGTGAAGGGGTTGTGGAGAGAAGTGCTGGTTATTGTAGCACAAAATGCCGTAGAGGTGTCAAGTTTGGTTTCTCAACATGCCACTGGAGATCTGTTTTACACTGAGAGTGATGGTTTCCAGTGGTTTTGATATATGTAACAGGCTTAAGTCTTCCTTTTCTTAATTAGATCCTTTAGAAATGATCTCCAGATATAGAGGGAATCACAGCATGGAAACTAGGTCTAATCAAATCCTGACCTCATCCAGATTAGAAGAACCAAACCTTCTAATGAGCAGCAACTCCAACCTGGCAGATGGTGCCACAAGGTGCTCAACTTGAACCCATTCTTTGTCAATTCTTTCTGATGTGCATGTAAAGAAACACAATAGACAGGTTATTTTCTCCTCTAAATTGTAGAAGTGCCAACATCTCTTTGTCCCAGTTCACTTCTGAGTGTCAGTGAACTCTTTTGGGTTGACACAAGTTGCAGGTTTGTCCAGCACCTAGCACAATTCCACTCCTGATCCTAGGTAAGCTTTTAAAACAAACAATTCTGCCTGGTTTTGTTGGCCCACAAAGTGACCAGAAATGGTCTTGTCTTCCCCTTCTATGTCATTTCTTCTTTGTTGGACACTCTGAGGCCTGGTATTTCCTTTGACTCTGTTTAAAGACATATTTGACTCTTCTGATGGAGCAAATCTAGCCAACATCAACATCACACTCTGCCAGGGGGAGGACAGGAGTGCAGCCATCCCTTCAGCCCTCACTGCTGTGACAGTGGCCCATGATCTCAGTGTTGCTGTGGTCACCACTGCTTCCAACTGGGCCCTCTGGGTAGATCTCAACCTCTATTTCAGGTACCTTTGCAGCAGAGTGAATGTTTTGAGTGCAACTGACATTAAGAAGGGCCTAATCTTGGTCCTGTAATAGTTCAGGTGCTATTGATGATCAATTAATAATGAAGGTTTATGACAAAATATGCATTTTATGTAAAGAACTTAAAACAACATAAACTTTATACACAATATTATGGTTGCTATTTCAGTCTCTCAATTCTAATAACTCTTTTCAAACGCAGTGTCCTGCTTCCCACCTCCATCTCTGCAGTCTCTTTCTCCATCTCAGGCCAGAGCACCTCCCAGAAAAGCAAATTCCTCCATAGCTTCAGGTCTTTTCCCTGCAGAGTTTTCCTCTTTTCCTTGCTGAGCACACACTAAGCATGTCTGTCTGGGGTTTCAACAAACAACTTTGTGGCCTGCAGAGCTTTTTGTTGTGAGTTTGGGCTCTTTGGTAGAGCAGAAATTTCATAGTGGTTTAAAGATTGGATGTGATTAGTCGCTCCAATGTGTGTTTCGTCACTTTGTCTTGGATTTGGTGTTTTCCCCAGGGAGATGAGGACATGTGCTGGCAGTTAGTACCCGTGGTGGTTGGCAGCACCTCTCAGAAATACTGTAGGGTATGGGATTGTTCAACTGTTCTAGTACAGCTTTACTAATTGTGCTTACCAAATGAGGACTAGGTTGTAATTAAGAAGTTTTGTCCCCCTCAGAGGCAATAGCATTGGGTTTTGATGGCTGAGAATGCTCTGAATGTGAGAGCAAACTGCTTTGCTGGAGGAGCTAAATGTGAAGGGAAAAGGAACCTTAAATCATCTGAAGGAAGTGATATTTAGTGTTTCTTGCTTTCCAGACAGTTCCCTGAGCATTTGCTCTGTAAGAGAGACTGTGAAAAACTTCCAGTGAAGCCTCCTGAAGGACTTGATGAGGATGACCTTGGATGTTCTGCCTACAGCATGGAGCTCTTGCTGCTGCCTTTCCGCACAGACAGGTACAGCACAAGAAAACTTTCTCTTAACAAGGCTTGGCTTTGCCTCCTTTAGATCACTGATTAATAAACAGCTGCTTTGGTTTTCTTTTAATTGTAGTTGTGGCAAGTAAAATCAGTTCCTGCTGCTTTAAATCTTTTGACTGGTAGGATGGTGTTAGGAAATGGACCCAGTGCATGTAGACTTCAGTCTGTTTTGTGTTGCTGTGAAACATCTCTTAACTGTTTCGTGACCCTTGGTGCTACAGGTACTGATACAGATAAATATGTTAATTATAACTTGAGGTGTAACTGTCATGAACACTTAATTATGGAATGAATTCCTTTCTGCTTTGTATTTATTTTAACTGATGGGCAGGAAAAGACAGTTTCCTGCTAAACATTCTCAGTTTTGTGGATGCTGTCAGCTAATGCAGCTGTGATCATTCAGTGTTTAAATAGAATGAAACAGGAAATAGTAAGGTTAAAATGCAAGATGCTGGATGGAATCTAGCAGCTTAAAATTCATATTATTTAACTATGGAAACTTAACATTTATTTAACTGCATTGTTCTTGGAGAAATACTTGGTATAATTGCAGAATCCCAGCATGGTGGGGATTGGAAGGGACCTCTGGAGATCATCCAGTCCAATCCTCCCTGCTCTAGGAGAGTCACCCACACCGGGTTGCCCAGGATCACCCTCAGGTGGGGTTGGAATCTCTCCAGGGAAGGAGACTCCACAGCCTCTCTGGGCAGCCTGGGGCAGGGCTTTGGCACCCTCACAGCAAAGAAGTTTCTCCTCATCTTCAGATGGAACTTCTCTTTCTTCCCCCCAGGTCCTGGAAGGCACACTTAACCTCACTCTGTGATACAGTAAGGAGGAGAAGACCTGGTTCTTCAAATGTGGTGAATGACTTGAATTTACCTTGGTATCAGTTTTTTACCCATCTGGAAGATCATGATCCTGAAATCTATGAAGATGCAGAGCAGATGGCGGCTTTTGTTCCACGGGCTGTCAGGTGGGCCCCTTCCAAACCAGTACAAAGTGATGGGACAAGACAGGAGTGGAAACAAATCCCCATGGAAGCACCACAAGAAGTGATGAAGCTGGAGTGTAAACTGGTCACTGGAGTGAAAGCTCTGTTTGTGGTATCCACAGAGGACAAAGGATTGACTCTTGCTCTCTGGGATTTTGAGTCGCGAGATCTGACCTATTACCACTTTGGCCAAAGCAGTGTTTATGTGGATTGCAGTGGAGAGGTGCCACTGTGTCTGCTTCTGACAGGTGAGGGCTTGGTTTAGAAACCCTCCTGATGAAAACCTGTGACTTTTTGCCTGCTGTTGGCTAAGTTCTGTTGTGTTCTAGCTGAGGTGGTCTCTATGTGGAGCCTCCGCAGCTCTGCGTTGCAGTGGGGAGAAATATTTCTGTGCCACAGCTTGCTTCTGTATTTTTACTGATGGTTTAATTCTTTTGTTCAGAGCTTGGCCTCTCCTTAATCCTCTTTGGTTTAAGTCAAGAAGAGTTTTTGAACAGATTGATGATCTATGGCAGTGCTGGAGTGGTGGATTCTGTTTGTCACCTCAACGGCTGGGAGCGATGTTCAATCCCAATGCATGCACTAGAGGTAAGGAAATCTGTTCTATGCCTTACAGCCAACAAAAATCCTTCTTGGAAGTAATGAATGCAGCTTAACCATGTTCATGGTGGTTTTAGAAGCAATTAAGAGCATGCTAGGGGCAAAAAGTAGTGGTTTAGTTATTAAATAAACAATAATAAACCCAAGTAACCCCGATGAGTAACCTGAAAGAGGGAAAACAGCAACAGAGTTAACATATATTAATATCATTCTTTAAACTAAGCAGTGCCCCAAAACTCCCTCTTCATTGGACCCAAAAGCATTATTTTGCCAATTTCTGCAGCAGTTATTGTCCTTCTTAGAACTGGGTTTTTGTCTGTGCCATACCATTCGTGTTAAGTCAAGGAGAGAACTTAGAGCTACAGAAGAATTCTCCTTGTGTCTCTGCAGTTCTAGTTCTGCTTTTAGATGACAGAGATCCTTGCTTTAAAAAAATACTGTTCCAGAAGTCTGGAACACAGCATCATTCAGTACCTGTCAGTCTGTGTTCCCAGTTGTGTGAAGAGAGAGATCAGATGAAGCAATTTGGTTCTTCTGCTTTTATCTGAAGTTGCACCAGGGGAGGTTTAGACTGGATATAGGGAGAAATTTCTTTACTGCAAGGGTTGTTAAGTCTTGTCCCAGGCTGCCCAGGGAGGTGGTGGAGTCACCATCCTTGGAGGGATTTAAGAAACATTTAGATGTGGTATTTAGGGCCATGGTTTAGTGGTACGTTAGTGATAAGTATGGTTGGACTTGATGACCTTAGAGGTCTCTTCCAACCTTAATGACTCTGTGATTCTGTGATGGAAAGGGAATTGATGTGGGAAAGGCCACACTAGTTTTTAGTTGCTGTGAGCTTACTCAGAGTCCTGATTCTCACATACTTGCTTCATATCCCAAATCAAACTCTTCATAAATCATTGAATTAACATTTTCTCTCTGAAGACATGGGACGGGGTTTCTACAAAGGAGCATGGCAGGGACCGAACAAGTCACTTGGTTGTTCCAGGCTTGTTTTCTGCACACAGACTTAGTCACTGAGCATGAGAGCAGTAAGTGTACAATAGATATTTTAGAACAGAAGCATCATTGTCCTCCTGCCTCTTTCTCCAGGCAGGTTTGGAACATCGCCAGCTGGACACTGTAGACTTATTCTTAAAGAGCAAAGAAAGTCTTTTCAATCTGTCTGCACCTCAACAGTCTACTGCCAGCACGTCCCAGGCTTACCTGAAAAGTAAGTCAGATATTTTCAGCTCCTGAGAGAGAAATGGTTGTGTCCTGGGATTGCCAGACCTAAGCATTGTGATGGGAAGGCAAAGCACATCACCTATATTGTTTGACACACTTTAGTGGCATCTCTCTGTGACTTTTAAGGTGGATTTTAAATCTGGGTGTTCCATCATGTGGTAGAATATAGATGTTTTCACTTTCCCTCCTAAATATTGCAGATTTGGAAGAGCTGAGGCCAGCTCTCAACTTGCTTTGTTCAGCAATCCGAGAGAATGACATAGAGCCTCACAGTAAACAATTCTCTGAGCAGCTGCTAAACCTCACAATGACTTTCCTCACCAAGCAACTTGAAGACATTTTTGTGCACACAGAGGGTAAGAGTTCTCATTTTGAATCATTACCATTGTTTGGATAAGGAAGAACAATGATGTTTTAATTAAAAGCCAATATTGGCCTACAGTTAACAACATCAATGTGCTGGAGTTAAGGCAATGAAAGATGTTAGCCCAAACTAGTGTGGGCAGGCTCTCAGATCAGACAGGATAGTGTCAACAGGATCATTTTGAGATGCATTAAGAGTGGCAGAATGGGACTTTCAGGATATTGCTGGATACTTGATGGTGGTGCAGTTAAGTGGCTGGGGTGTAGGGCTCAACTCCTCCTTCTTTTCTCATTGCTGCCATTTGAAATACTCTTGACACAAATATTTTTGTGGCTGTGGAATAGAATAGAAAATGAGAGAGATGAAAAAAATAGCCTCTGCAGGTTATTTTTTTATCTGGAGCAATTCCCACTGTCTGGGTGACAACACAGTCACACTTCCCAGGATGACCCAAGGAGTGGCACAGCAGCAAGAAGCAGCATCTGATGGGGGTTGCAGACTGGATGTGGCAGTGCATGGCTGCTCACACTGGCACCATTGCTGAAGTGTCACTCTTTGAACTCCAACCTACAAGGTAAAAGAGCAGAGTTCACAGCAGGTATAGCAGGGAAGGGTGGAAATGACAGAATTCCAGAAGATGGCTCTGTTTTGCTGGAGAAAACTGTGGAGAGAGGAGTGACATGTCCTGCTTAGGTCTGAATTACTGTCTCAGGGGTGCTGTCTGTGGAGGAACAGGCTGCACATGTTGGAGCAGAACTGATTTCTTCTGAGAGTCAAAGTTGCAGACCATTAACTATTTTGGACATGGTTTTTCATAGTCTTTGTTTCTTAGTGTATGAATGTTATGTTTGGAAGTCCCTGCATTTTTAACAGGACTTATTTGCCTAATAATTGGTTGGATTAATACAAATACTCAGTTCTTGTTTATTTGTCCCTGAAGGGGAGAACACAGACAGAGGATCTCTTTGGAGCACTGGTAGGATTGTGACTGTCCCCTGACAGTGGGGGACAGTATCAGTACCTGTACAACTCAGAGCTGATGTTCTCCATCCTCTGAGCTGTGTTCTCTTCCTTACTCAGGATCAGTCAGCATTGCACAGCACTCCAAATGCTGCATTGCTGATGTCTGTGTAACTGCTCTCTTGGATCCTCTTGACAGAACCTGATGAATTCCTCCAGAAGGGTGCAGATATTTTGGCTGATTACATTATCCAACTTAGAAGATTTCTGAGGAGATATCCTCAGCCCCAACCAAACACAGCACCCACAGGAAAGGATCTTGGGGAAGACCTACCTCTGTTAGAAGAAAGCCACCTGTGGGAGAAGCTGACACCAGAGGTAAAGATCAGAAATCCATTTTTTACTGTTCTTACTAGATACAGTTAAGGAAATTATTAATATGGAAATGTCTTTAATCTATTGGGGAAAAAAATCAGTACAGAGATTATAAAGACTGAAGAGGAATGAGGTCAATTTGTTCCATTTGTTCTCCCTTTCAGGAAGTGGTTGCTGAGGCCATTTTGAGCAACAAAATGCCAGAGGCCCAGGCCTTCTTCAAAATGCAGCAGCATCCTGCCCAAAATCTTGAGGAATTCATTCAGACAGGTTTGAACCTGGTCTATGACCACCTGCTGAAGGACAATATCAGAGAGGCCTCAGAACTTCTGAGGAATATGGTGAGAAGGTGTTCAGTAAGAGTGCTGAGAGCTCTTAACACTGCTGTGTGAATGCCAAGAGTCTGGGGAGCATTGAGGTGTCTTGGGGATGTAGTGATTCTGCTACACACAGGTATTCCAGGGAAAATTAACTTGTTTTAAAGAACTTGGCACTGGGGAGGCCACACCTGGAATTCTGGGGTCACTTTTGGGCTCCTCACTCCCAGAAGGACATTGAGGTGTTGGAGTCTGTGCAGAGAAGGGGAAGGAAGCTGGTGAAGGGTCTAGAGCACAAGTGTTGTGAGGAGCAGCTGAGGGAACTGGGGTTGGTTAGCCTGGAGAATAGGAGGCTCAGGGGAGACTGCTTTCCACCAGCAAAGTGTAAAGGTGATTGTGGCCAGTCAGATGTGAACAGGTGCACATTCTATATCCAGATATGCTGGAGCCATCCCACAGGTCACTGGGTTCTTAGCACCCCTTCAGGAAGTGGGCAGGTGGCTGTCAGAAGCATGTCTGGGAAAGGTGGTGTGCTTTGGAGTGAAAGCAGCTGCATTTGTGCAGCTTGCATCCAATGGGTGTCTTCTTTTTTGTTAGGGCTTTGATGTGAAGGAGGAATTGCATAAGATCTGTTTCTACACAGCTGACAAGCATGTAAGAGATTTGTTGGTAAGTGTAGAAAAGGCTTTTTATTTATTTATTAGGGTTCTTTTTCCTCTGGCTCATGTGCTCAGGTCTGAAATCTGATTGTGTTTGTGCTGATCACACTGCCATAAAGGGAACAAACAGCTTCTGAAACACGCTGTTGCCATCTCTATCTTCTTTTGTGTTTGCAGTTGAGCAGCAAATGAGTTAAAATGTCATTTCTTTGTTCTCATCTGCTTGAAGTCCTGAGCCTCTTGTCATTGAAGTGTCTTGACCACATTCCTTCCAGCATTACTCTTTACACTTGCAGGATCATTTACAACTTTCCTGTATTCTAAGCAGATACAAATTGTAATTGGAGGTAATACTTTAATTTGAATTAAAGGTGAAAGTTTTACAAGAAGAGAATTATTTTTCTGAGAAAGAGAAGAAAATGATAGACTTTGTGCATCAGGTTGAAAGCTTTTACATGGAATCCTTCCAAGGAAATAAAGAGATTCAATCTCTGGCCAGGTAATGTGGGTTATCAGTTTTACTTATTAATTAGTAATGTTAATAGGATTTGAAATATGCTGGATTTTGATTTGCTGCACTAAAAAAATGCTGTTTCCTGTAATCTTACCAATTTCACACTGGTTTTTCTTCCCAGCAATAAGGGAAACTAATTACTGTTCTGATGAATGTCACAGTTACTGTTGTGTTCTTTCCACACTCTGCTCAGTGTAGCAGAGCTCTTCTGTCCATGTGATCATCAACATGAATGAAGTGCTTTGCTTACCAAATGATACTATTAGAACTCTTCCTTAAATGAAACATGTTCAGATGGAATATTTGCTCTATTTTTGATATGTGATATAGCAAACTAACCTAAAAAACCCATTTTACAGTTAACTAACTGTAAACATGTTATGATACTTAGCAGTTTGGGAAACAGGAGGTAATTGTGGGCTCATTGCTCTTGTGCACTCTCAAACTTTTAGCTGAAGTAAGTCTCTCCACCACTTCAGAACTCTCTTCAAAACAGACTAGCAAAATTTGTTGACCTTTTCCTCATCTTCTATCTGTTAGATGGTAGACTGTGTTTTTAAAGAGCACTTGCAAACATCCTAATGCAATATCTCTTTGCAGTTTCAAGAGCTGGAGGAAGGACCAAGACTGTTACAGACAGAAAGCTGTTCTGGACTCCTTGCTGGGTTGTGACAGACATCAGGCTCACAAGAGGAGAGTCAGAGTCATCTTCAACTGGGCTCAGTGGTGGGATGAGCTTACTCAGGAAATGATTCTTCACCCCAGAAAACCACAGCAAGGCAAGTGTTCTCGTCCTAAGGACTTGCACTGTGCATTTAAACCCTGTATGTTGCAGTTGTGTAGGGGTGGCATTGCTATAACTAAAGCTGTGTGCTCCCACAGTACATCACTTATTTTTTGTCAAAACTGGTAAACAGTGGTAAAACAGGTAAACAATGTGTTCTCATCCAAATCCTGGTTTCACTTTTGGGCTCCTCACTCCAAAAAGGACACAGATGTTCTGGAGAGTGTCCAGAGAAGGGCAACAAAGCTGGTGAAGGGTTAGAGCACAAGTGTTGTGAGGAGCAGCTGAGGGAACCGGAGTTGGTTAGTCTGGGGAAGAGGAGGCTCAGGGGAGACCTTCTCTCTCTCTACAGCTCCCTGACAGGAGGTTGGAGCCAGGTGGGGGTTGGTCTCTTATCCCACGTAACAAGTGATAGGACAAGAGGAAACAGCCTCAAATTGCACCAGGGGAGGGGGACATGAGGAACAATTTCTTCCTGGAAAGGGTTGTCAAGCTCTGTCCCAGGCTGCCCAGGGCAGTGCTGGAGTCACCATCCCTGGAGGGGTTGAAAAAGCCAAGGAGATGTGGTGCTGAGGGCCATGGTTTAGTGGTGACCTGGCAGTGCTAGGTTGGGCTCATTGATTTTAGAGATCTTTTCCAACCTTCATGATTCTATGATTCTGTTGCATTCTGGCAGGGATCTGTGTTTTTCCTATAGAGAAAAATTTGGAACTAGCTGAAAAAGGGACTTGTTGTGTCATACTTTGCTGTGTTCTGCAGAGCTTATTACACTGTGGTCTTCCATTTAGCTTTTCCAACATCAAACTCTAAGAAGCTGTAACAGTAACTGAATCTCAGTGGCACATTTGCAGCTGCTCCCTACAAGTATAGTCATGTCTAAAGCAATGTCTGGTATTTCCCTAAGCAGTGTTTCTCTGTGCTGGTCTCATCTGTTTGCCTTTTTGACACACAGGACTCAAGACCTGTAATCCTGAGGTTCTTTGGATGCACTTGACAGCTCAGCATGATTGGCTTAACATCTGTGCATGGATTGAAGAGTCTGAGCTCAAGCAGACCCTGTGTGGGCAAAGTAACTGGCCTCCTCTTACTCCAGACATTATTGACCAGAACATGCTGTGTAGTAGCTATATGAGAAATGATATCTTGAACAAGCTGGCTAGGTATGTGTCCTTACTGCATTATACTCACTTTTGCAATCTTATGTGAAGCCAAAACCAGAGAGTTATAGAAGGACAGGTTAATAAATGTTGTGTTGGCCTGAGATGTGAAGTAATCCCCTAGAAGGAAACTGAAAACACTCTTCAGAACCTGGTAGAGAGAGAACTGTCTGATCAGTGCCTGTGCTTTTTCTCTTTCCTAATAGAAATGGAGTTTTTGTCTCTTCTGAGCTGGAAGATTTTGAACTCCTGCTCCAAAGACTGTCCTGCCTTGGAGGAGTTCTGCAAAATCCTCACCCTGGTCCCAGATACACTGCTGCAAGTGGTTTGGACTTCCATGCTTGTTTTGTCCTGCACTGCTTAGAGCATAATTTGCAGTACCTGTTATACACTTACTTGGACTATTACAGGTATGAATGCTTCTCAACCCTCAGATGAAATAATCAAACACAGGGAGAGTTTTCCTCAACCCTTCCTCTTGGAAGAGGAAGACTGCTTGGGTCACAACAGTGTCAGGCAACAAAGGAAGCAATTACAGTTGTAATTAGTGTAATGTTATAAGCAACACAATCTGAAATGAAACTCACTTGAGCACCAGTATGAACTCAGTCTTGATACAAAGAAATTGCTGGTTTCCATCTAAGTTAGGGTTAGTTGGAGTTTGGAGGAGAAGGCAGTATTAGTTACTGGAGCTATATGAATAGTTTACACTTAATGAATACATTGCAATTAACATTTCTTAGCTGTAACAGCTGTGTAACAGCATAATTATTAAGATGGTGTCCTGCTTTCACTGGGGCAGAATCCAAATGGGCTGCAGGACATGAGCAGCTTGGAGTCAGCCAGGGCAGTGAGCTGAGTTGGCTCCAGGTACATCCCAGGCCATCAGCATCATGCTCAGTATAAAGGAGGAAGTTTATTGAGAAGAGAGGAGCTTCCTGCTTGGGCTCCTTCTGACCAAGTCAGATGCTCTTAATTTTGAATGCAGTGTTATATTAGGACAGAGGATGGTTATAAATACTGTATTTTTTTTTTTCTCTGTGCTGCTACTCATCTCATTTTCAGCTTAACTCCTTCAAATTGCCCTATTTTGGACAACAAGGAATTGCATGAAGCTCACCCCTGGTTTGAATTCCTTGTGCAATGCAGAGGGGTTGCCAGTAATCCACAAGGTAGGAGTCCAGCCTTGCTCAAGAGCTGCTTGCTGAGTTAGTTGTTTGCTCTGCTGCAGACATTTTAACCATGGGAAATCATTTGCATGTCAGTCAGTTCCTCACCTCTAAAATGTGGATTATAATTCTTGCTTTAAACTTTACAGAAGGATTTGGAAGCTGTAGATAATGTGAGAATTATTTTAGAGATCATCATTAACTCCAATTTGATGCTATTTCCACCAGGTTGAAGAGAATTCATTAGAAAATGCATATTAAATACTATTAATTAATACTATTAAAGCTTCCTCCAGTTCTCGTGGTACAGTTTGACATCTCTGCCCCTTGGGTTATGTGTTTGCTTTTGTCTTTTTTGTTATTGTCACTGAAAATCAGTACAATTTGTGTCCTTACTTCATTTCACTGGGTTTTTTGATCATTTCATCTATTGTAGAGTCACACATTAGGAAGTGATTAAAAATAAGCCCAAGTGAATCTTTATCAGAAAGTGTGACCAGTATAGGATAAAGAATTGAACCAATACAATGCTAAACTGTGGGACTTAATCCAAGTCAATCTGTGGTTTGAAATCAGAGAGAGTTTGGTCAAATCTAGAACAGCTTATCTGTATTTAGAAGTAAACTGAGAAAAAAAAAAATCACTATAGACAACCCAAAAAATCAACATTTTTCATGCCCATAGACCAGTTTTAATGCATGATTTGAAGCTTCAATATTGGTTTGGCCTGAAATTATATCTTTTTTTTTTTTTTTCATTCTCTTTAAGATCCAAAGCTGATTTTCCAGGCTAGCCTAGCAAATGCTCAGATCTTGATTCCTAGTAACCAAGCCAGTGTGAGCAGCATGCTGCTGGAGGGAAGGACACTGCTAGCACTTGCTACTACAATGTATGCCCCTGGAGGCATTGATCAGGTACTGGGTGTTATTGACAAGCTTTTGGAGGTGTACTCTCAGAGGAGTATGTTAATAAATAGAAATATACTAATGCCATCATTTAATTTCTTCTCCTCTACCTCAGATTCCCCTAAGGTAGTTTGTTGGTGCTCTGAAAGATTATTTTATGATTATCTTAATGCAGTTTTTTCTTCCTAATGGAGTAATTTTTGCTTGCTTGCAATGTAGGTTCTTCAGAATGAAGAGATGGAAAAACCTCTAAAGAAAGTTGATCCACAGCTCTTAAAAATGGCATTGACTCCTTACCCCAAACTCAAAGCTGCTCTCTTTCCCCCATGTACTTCTCATGGAATTCTGCCACCTGACATCTCTCTTTACCATCTTCTACAGGTACACAAAATGCTTCTTGGCAGGAAAAAAAGTAAGAGAAACTTGTTTTCAGCTTGTCCTGGTTTCCCTGGGACAGAACCTGAGGGCATCCATGGGCTGCAGCTGTTAGCAGTTTGGAGTCAGCCAGAACAGCTGAGCTGAGTTAGCTCCAGGTGTATCCCATAGCAGAAATATTTGCTCAGTATAAAGGGGGAGGTTTGGGGAGAGGAGAGGAGCCTGCTGCTTGGACTCTTCTTGATCCTGCTCCTCCTTCTGAGGCTTGCTTTCCCCTTTACTGTGACTGCTGTATCTTCAGTGGGCTGAGTATGACTTTATAGACTTAATTTTGGCTGTTTTGGTGAATCTCTTTATCTCAGCCCATGGATCTTCTCTCCTTTTTCTGATCCCCTTCTCTGCTGGGCAGGGGTTATCATCTGAGAGAGCAACTGCTGTAGTTCAGCCTCAGATACAGGCTAAACAAGAGACATAGCTGAAGCCTGGAGGGTGGGGATTTCCTTGGAATCCTTAATTTGGAGCTGAAGTTTATGGCTTCATTCTGAACAGTTTGTTAAAGTAGTTGCCCCTTGCTCTACCAGATATGTAAATGCACCTCCAGCAGTCCTGGGATGTCAGACTTCTCATAGTGCTCAGTGTGCAGGTGGTTTAATATTACAGAATTAAGATGTTTTTAATTGTTTTAAGGGAAATGGAAGCTTAGAATGGAAAGATAGTATCTCATAGAATGTCAAGAAGTATTTCTGAGCCTTCTACTTCAGATCTGTGGTGTGAGATAAGCTGGAAGTTGGGGAATAGATGCTAGGAATTAGTCATGATTAGGAACATGTTAACAAAAATACTTAAGCATGTTCTTTCCCTCTTTCCTTAGACCAAAGTCTAAACCTTTCCTTGCACTTATTTTTGTTCTGATCCTATGGAGTAGATAAATATATGTACTTAGATCACTGCTTGATAGCTGACTGTCTGCTGCTATAGCTCCCTGAAATACTCTATAGTCTGCTTTGATATGAAAATCTTCAGCTGCTCAATATATTTTCTTTCTAATCTTTCAGTCATTAGTGCCCTTTGATCCCAGTAAATTATTTGGCTGGCAGTCAACAAATACTCTTGCTGCATCAGGTATGTTTATGTTCAAGTTTTAGATGCTTTTCTAGCCTGAGCACCTAAGATCCAATCCTTCAAAAAGGATTCTTTCACCAAAAAATAGTGCAGTTTACTATCATTTTGCTTCGAAATTGAATCCTAGATGAGTTACCTTTTGCTCTTCAGAGGCAGAATGTTTTCTAAATGTATTATGAGCTAGAAAAGCACTATTTTCTTTTAAAAGCAAGTGGAGGGCCCAAGAATTGTCCTGGAGTTCTGATTGTACAAAGAGGGTTGGTTTTCAGTGGGATTTGGGCATGCTGAGGTCTGAATTAGAAGAGGAGGAGAGGGATTTGATCATCATCTTGCATTGTGTAGCTGAAAACCGTTTTCTATCGTTGAATTCAACTGTTTACCAGCTCCTAATAATGCTGATTTTGCTTTCTAGATGCATCAAGTGACTTTCCCCATTTTTCCTCCCCTGCACTGGTGAACAAATATGCCATTAGGGAGAGATTGGATTTCTTGTACTATTTGCACCACGGCCGGCCAGCCTTCGCTTTTGGGACATTTTTGGTCCAGCAGTTAGTAAAGAGCAAATCTCCCAAACAGTTGTAAGTCATCTCAAAAATTACTTTGGGATAGTCCCTTTGAAGTTATCATCTACCCATGATCCTCTCAACAGCACACAAGTGGTGTACATTGAGTCACTGCAAGTTTTAGGAGACCTAGTAGGATAAAAATCAAATAATCACCTAAAAGCAGTTAAGCTTTGTTTTGAATTACCTAAAGCAGATCTGCACAATGAAAGCAGGGCATGAAAATATTCTAGTCATATGAAACACAGAGGTAGGCTTTTCTAGGGACCTGAGCCTCTAGATCTCTGTAGAGAAAAAAAAAAGCCCTTTTTCTTTGACACTTCTTTTAGTTTAGTTAATAAGACAAACAATATACTGGAAATTGAAGGAATTTTCTGCCTGAAGCTTCAAAATCATATACAAAAGGATAGAGTCAAATAACTCTTCTTGCTGGAATACATTCAATTTTCTATCAAGTCTATTCATAATTAGGAGGAATTAAATCAGAACATATCACTTTGTTTCCATGATGTCTTATTGGTATGTTAGTCACTGTATCTTTTCATCATCTCTATACCAATCAGTTTCTCTGGTGTAAACAGGCATGAAGGAAAACAGACCTTAGTGTAAACTGAAGAGTTTAAAAGACAGCCATGTTTTTTTTCCAGTAATTAATCTTGACAAATTGCAGGTAACCAATGAACCAGGCACTCTAGAACCATTTCAGGTCCCTTTGTCACTTAGCACAAATCAGTTCAGGCTCTTGATGCTGCTGTGTGGGGATTGTAAACTCTGGGATGGGACTTCTTGCACTAAAATTGTACTGCTGGGTGGGTTTTGGTGATTCTCGTCTCAAATGCATTGGCTTTAGCTTTTGTTGAAGCTTCTTAAATAGCAAACTTTGTGCTTATTATATGTGAAGCTTTATTGTCATACCTCCTTTTTTTAATGGATGTGAAACTTTTGGTTTGTAAATATCTTTCCCTCTAATAGTCTGAGTTTAGTAAGCTTTGTAGGAATTTGTTTACATGGGGGATAGTCCTGTTTGGGAATGGGATCAAACCTCTGTGTTAACTGGTGTTCTCTTTGTTCCAGGATCCAGCAAGCAGGGAAGGAAGCCTGTGTTTTAGCTCTCTCTTCCTTCAGTGTCTCCTCAGTAGGAGCAGCCTGTGTGTGTTTTCTAGAGCTGCTTGGACTTGACAGCCTCCAGCTTAGGGTGGATCTTAAAGTTGCAAACATGATTTTCAGTTACAGAACTAGAAAGGAAGAATCTCAGCACAATCAAACTAGAGAATCTTTGGGTAAGGATAGTCTTCTGTTTGATTTAAAATAGAGTACTGTGTAACCTAGAGTATGGTGCAACCTGCTCTAGATTATCCTGCTCTTTCAGGAGGGTTGGACTGGATGATCTCCAGAGGTCCCTTCCAACCCCTAACATTCTGTGAGCCTGTACTTACTGGGAAGAGAAGCAACCATGGATTGAAAGATGGTGCCTAACCTCGCAGGAATGCAGTAAAAGCATCTTGGCCTCTGAAGAGCTGAGAATTTTGCTCTTGATTCCTGCTCCTTACTAATTTTGAAGGTGTATTTTGAACCTGGCATAGCAGATAAGGCAGGCAGGACTGCAGGGGTATCTAATAACCACTGTCAAACAGCTGCCTAAGGCTTGGTGTAATACTCATTAAGTTCATTCTAATGTTTTAACAGTATAACTAGAGACTTAACCAAAAAGACCTTACCAATCTCTTTTTTTTTTTTTTTTTATCTTTGGAAACTGACAGCTGCAGTGAAATCAGATGTTGGAAGCTGTAAGGAAATCAAATTTATTCAAATTTATCCTAGGAATAACTTCAGGAAGTAGAATTTCTCAGTGGAGGTCCACAAGTGTCTTTTTGTCCCAGCTAGGAAGCTGCTGGCATTTCTTTATCTGTTCCTGATATGTTCCAAAAACATATATTATTTAAAACTCCAGATAGAGACTTGAAAGTTGGAATTCTTTCTCTCAGAAATCACAGAGACTTCTTTGGTCCAGGCTTGGCATATTTATTGAAATGTTTACAGTAATAGGATTGCTTCTGTTACTTTTGAATACATTAACCCTCACTCTAATCCCAAATAGCATCTTAAATATAATCCCAAATAGTACTCTCTTCTTTTAAACAGTTGAAAAGTTAACAAAATTGGCTGGTGGTGAAAAAACAGCTGCAGAAGAAGTTCTTATCTCCTTAGAAGAAGCCTTTTGGGATGAAGTTGAACATCAAGGAATAGAGAAGTGAGTAAAACATGATTTTAGGGATTATGCTGACAAATTGAGCACTGAATTTTACCATTTGAGTATCCAGTAGTATGGAAGATTTATTGCAGTAAACTGAACAAGAATTCTGGTCTCCCCTGTTTGAGAGAAGAAGAAGCTAGAAGAGTGTGGCCAGCAGCTTGAGGGAGAAGTTCTCCTTCCCCTCTGCTCTGCCCTGGGGAGGCCACAGCTGGAGTAGTGTGTTCAGTTCTGGGCTCCTCTGTTCAAGAAGCACAGGGAACTTGTGGAGAGGAGCCAGAGAAGGGCTACGAAAATGCTGAGGGGACTTGAGCACCTCTCTTCTGCAGAGAGGCTGAGAGAGCTGGGGCTGGTTAGCCTGGAGAAGAGCAGACTGAGGGGGATCTGATCAATACTTAAAGGGTGAGTGCCAAGAGGATGGGGCCAGGCTTTGTTCTGTGGTGCCCAGTGACAGGACTAGAGGCAATGGGAAAGAACTAGCATTCTATGATTACCATCTGGTCTAAATACCACTTTGCTTATAGCTGAAGCTCTCTCAATTCCATGCAGGACTTCTAGTGACTCTAGAAGGCAGTGGTCTTTGGTAATGCAGTTCTGTAAAGTCCACAACCTCAGGCTGAGTACCTCTTACCTAAAGGAATGTGCCAAATCCAATGACTGGCTGCAGTTCATCATCCAAAGCCAGCTGTACAGCTTCCAGCCAGAGCAGGTAAGGTGTCTCTGCAGGATTCTATATGAAGGTGAAGCTTATCAGGAATGTTCTTTGTCTGTGATATCCATAAAGAAGGAAAAAAATCAGATTCTTTTAACCAGAGTATCACATTGTGGAGGCAACATAAAATTGAGGGAAGCAGAAGTTGTCTCAGGATGCTCAGGATCTTCTGGTTAGGCTAGCCCTTCTCTTTCAGTTGGATTTCCCAGCTTTTCTACTTCTCTCTTCCTCTTGCTTGGCATGTGAAAAGCTAACAGAAGAGAAAGAAAATTGACTCCAGAGGGAGCTGACTGTTCAGCAGAGAGAATAATGTGCTTCCAGGAGCATGAAAGCTAACTATTAGAGAAGATTAGGAGAGGAATTCCCTCTTTGGAAAATGTTCTGTTATTAATCAGTAGCAGAGAAAAGAGTTTCCAGAGAGGAGTGATTTGAGTGTCTCTTTGAAGTATATTGGACACAAAAATAGTTGCCAAGCAGGGCCTTAAGTTTCATTTTAAATTTAGCTAAACTGCTTACATACTCAGACTGTTTGTAAGTTTAATTTAGTTTTTTTAAAGTCATTTAGTTACTAGTTTTTTATTAGTGACTTACCAGTTCAATGTAAATCCAATCTGAAGAATGTTTTATTTGTCTTTTCAGCATATTGAACTCTTTAGTCTTTCTTCCTCCTCATTATCTTTGGATGTCACTCTGTAGAGATACTTTTGGTTCTGTTTTCCTTAGGTCATCTCCATCCTACAACATTTCCCTCCTGTTTTACAAGATCACTTGCTGTTGGCACTGGACAAGTTCCCACTGGCATATCCTGACACAGGGAGCCCTGGCAGCAGTGTGCTCAAGAGCAAATATGCAGATAGTCTCTTCCAAATCCTTTTTCAGTGTCAGGAGAACTCCAACCCTTCCTCTTACCTTCTGACTGAAGCCCTGAGAGCGCATGCTCCCATTCTGAGTGTGTTAGCAGCCTGTTTCCCAGTGAGTATTGAGGAAGTTGGTTATCTTTTAGGGGAATAAGTAATAAAACCCTGATGGTTAGGCATAATTGTGCTAACTGGTAATATTAAGTGGCATTCAGTGAGTGCTTTTTTCAGGTTTTGTGGTAATTGTGGATAGTAGGATGTGTTTTGCCAGGTACATGTCTCTGGTTTTTAGGAAACCGTCAGGGTTTTTTGTCATTTGGCAGGATGCAAACATTCTTCATTGTCTCTGTGTTTGGATAATGACTACTGTGGATGATGCTACCAGAGCTGAAGGGACAAAGCATATCCAGAGCTCAGCAGAAAATCACCCATGGGATCTTCATGACCTTTCAGTTATCTGGAAAGTCCTTTTAAGAAAACAAAGAAGTAAAACACTTCTCAATGGCTTCCAGCTCTTTTTGAAGGTGGAGTGATGTCTTTTTAGTGATTATGCTTGATCTTAGGTGAACCTTTCACACAATTTTAATAAATGAGAACTTCTTGTGTTCTAGGAGTAAGGAAGACAAATTCTGCATCTATTCAGGGACTTCTAGGGAAGAATTCTAACCTATTTTTGTCTCTTAAAGGATTCCCCTTTACTGTGTTTACTGGAGATGTATGAACTGTGTATGAGCTATAAAAAATACAATGAAGCTAAGACCAAACTGGACAAGTTCCAGAGGAGTCTCACAGAAGTAAGCAAATTCATTTTCTTTAAGTGTCTAAAGGTCTTCCCTTATTGGAATGTGATCTGTATCTAGTGTCATGTGTGAAAACACTGCAGAATTCTTATGCCCAGAGTGATCTAGCTGCTGATTTGAGAAGCAGCAGCTTTCAGCAGATTCTTTTTATTGCTGGCAGTTGAGTCAAAGCCTGCAGTGGATTCTTCTCAATCATATTGATGTAAGTTGACCTGGGCAGCTTGAAACACAAGATCATCCTCTTCATGTGAGCAGTTAACTGCTTGGAGGTTGACTTGGACTCAGGTATTTCTGTTGGCAGAAATATTGAATTATTTGTGGTGAGTAAGTGTCTATATTGACCTGGGCAAGGTAATACTGAGCTGCTAAACCAGTGGCTTAGAAGGAGTATCTACTTAAGAAAGACAACTTTGTTTGAAAGCTTCTGAAGAAGTCTGTGATACTGCTTCAGTTTGGGTAGTTACTGTGGAAATGACTCAGTGAACTGAATTTTGATTAAAACACTTGGTTTTAAGAGGATCACAGTGTTTTCATGCAGTGTTCCTTGTGAGTCACATACAAATGATTTCAATTCTTTCCTTTCCGTAACAGTTTTCTAGTTCCCTGAGTATCTTGGTAGATAAGATTCCATGCCATTAGTGGTTTTCCTTCCTGCAATTCAAGTTAAGGCTAGAGCAGTTTCCTCTCCCTCTGCACCACTCACCTAGTGGATGTGCTTATAAAGTATACAGAAGTGTGAGAGGAGCTATTAATCTAGCAACTATCTACTACATTGTCTTCTACCTCTTCCATGCTTATCAGGAGTGGCTACTCTGTCCTAGAACTGCCCACAAGTCAAAGACACATCAGTGATGGATCAGTGTCCCCTCATTGTCCCTTAAAGAAGAGATATCTAGCACAACTTCTGATTCTCACCAAAATGCAGAATATATTTGGAGTGGGGGAAAGCACAACCAGCACTTACAAATCCTTCTCTATACAGCTGAAAACTGCAGGTGAGCCAGCAGCTCCTGAATTTCCTGTGCAGTGGCTGGAAGCACAAGCATTGTTTCTTCTGGAGTTGATGCTGCAGCAATGTAGAACAGAGTATGAACTGGGGAAGCTCTTACAGCTGTTTGCTGCAGCAGATCATCTTCTCCTGGATGGTAAGCAAAGCTTCCTCTCTTAGGTGATAGTGCTGCTTTAAAGACCACATAAAGGACTGAAGATGTGGATTTTAAGTGTATTCATACTGGTTTATTTTTGTCTTAAGAACAAAAAAATGTGGTCAAAATGTAAGTGTGTGCAAGTCTGTTTGATTTGGTTCCATGCAAGTGTTGCTGAGGAGTGCACAGATTACCTACAGGAGTATTTTAGCTATGGATTCAGTCCCCCAAAAGCTTTAGAGTGTAAAATCTGTGCTCCTCTGGCAGGATTCCACCCTGAAATAAGCAGCAGAACTTCCTCAGGTGTAAAACCCAGCTGCTTTCTACTCTTTTGAAACAGGCCCTTACGTGAAGAAGCTCTGTGCACTCAGTGAGGCTCTGAAGGACTCCTCCATCCCAATTCCTCGCTCCATCCTAGCCAGTTCCAGCATGGAGACACTGCAGAGGGAGTGTAGATCCATTCTGGAGCAGCTTCAGGAGAAAGGAATGTTCTGCCTGGCTCGGGAGGTAGCAGAGCTGGCTGAGCTACCCATGGACAACCTAGTTACTCAAGAGGTACAGTCTGGTTAAAGAGTGATAGTCACCTCTTAATGCTTCTGTTAGCTGAGAAGGTTAATTCTCAGCCTTCATGAAACACCAATTTCTCTTCAAATCTCTTTTCATTTTAAATGCATGTACACCAGTGCTGAGCTGGAAAGGCCAGCCTAGCTTTCCTGGTTCTCTCACTATTTTTACTTGCTGTGCAATCAGGTTTCTTTGGTGAGAAAAAGAGATGGATTTGGTGCATGTTGAGAGATTTAATCTCAATTCTGTTTTCTCGGCATGCTGACCATCCAGTGTGAGTTGTCTCTCTTTTTTTTGCTTTAAAACCTCTCTGTGAATTTTGCAGGTTCTAAGAGATCTCCATCAACTAAGGGACATGGGACACTGGCATCAAAACCAGACAAGAATTGAGTTCTGGAAGAAATGTCATGCCAGCTTCCTGACAAACTCCATCTCCAGCAAAGCTGCATCTGATTTTTTCTTGGATCAGGCAAGCAGAGTGTTTGAATCTTCAGCTCAGGAGAAGATGAACAGCATTATGGAGAGACATTTGCTGCTGACCTTAGCTGGCCACTGGCTAGCCAAGAGTGACTCTGTGTCACTGCAGAGGTTAGAAGAAATAGAGAAGCAGATCTGGATGTGCCGCATCGCCCAACAAACCTTGTCCATGGGTGAGGGCTCGGGCAAGACAGGATTTGTAGTGAACAGGGATCTTACCTTTGATAGCTTAGCTAAGGAGTTCTCTTTCTCAAAGCTACCTGCTCTGAACACACCAAAGTACTTAAAACTAGAGGGTCTTGCATTCAGAGAGCCTCAACAGACCTTGACTAGCCCTGAGGAGGAGTCGCTGCGCGTTCTGATCGGCTGCCTCCTCGATGAAGGAAACGTGCATGAAGCCAGCCGTGTCTGCCACTATTTCCACTTCCACAGCAGGGATGTCTCACTGGTGCTACACTGCAGAGCTCTGGCCACTGGGGAAGCTGATCCAGACAAATTACACACAGATATTCAGGCTCTTCTTGCAGGCAGAGAGAAAACATCAGAGAGCAGTTCATCTCAGCAAGGCAGAGTCCCAAGTGGTGAGTTACACATTGTTGGGGTTCCACTGGGTTCTTCCTGCTCTGTTACACTGTTCATTCCCCCCAGGATTTCTGCAGGAAATAAGGTCTTCATCCAGTAGATTGTCTCCTTGACTCATAAATCCTTTAGGGAGAGAAGCCTTGTACCAGACATGGCTGGTAGGTGCTTCAGGCAGAGTGTTTCTAGGTAGAGTTTGTGTAGTCTCTTAACTGTTTTATTTCTTCATAGTTCATAGAATCATAGTATGGTTTGGGTGGGAAGGGACCTTTCAGGGTCATCTAGTCCAACACCCCTGCACTCAGCAGGGACATCTGCAACTAGAGCAGGTTGCTCAGAGACCCAAACAACCTGACCTGGAATGGTTCCAGGGATGGGACATCTCCCACCTCTCTGGGCAACCTGGGCCAGTCTCTCACCACCCTCAGTGTCAAAAGTCTTTTATCTAGTCTCCCTCTCTTAGTTTCAAACCATCACCCCTTGTTCTGTCCCAGCAGGTCCTGCTAAAAACTCTCTCCCCATCTTTCTGATAGATCCTCTTTCAAGTACTGGAAGGCTGCCAGAAGGTCTCCCTGGAGCCTTCTCTTCTCCAGGCTGAACAACCCCAATTCTCTCAGCCTGGCCTCCCAGCAGAGAGCTTCCAGCTCTCACAGCATTTCTGTAGCCTCCTCTGGCCCTGCTCCAATAGGCTGATGTCAAAGCCATAGAAGATCCCAACATCCTTTTTTGCAGCATCAGCAAATAGATTCACAAATGTGCTCTGATAAAGCAGCACTGAACTTCATCTGTATTCCTGCATCTAGGAAATCTTGGAATCTGGAGCTGAGAGAAGGGATTGCTTTAATTAATACACTTCTCTGAAATCTTTGTGTATTATAAAGGGTTTAGTGTGTGTGTGTCTTATTACCAGCAAAGCTAAGGCTTGATGATGTTTGGATGTGAAACACTTTGTGTATTCATCAAGACTGTCAGCTGGAGCATCCCTTTCTAATACTAACATGTCTAAAGAAACAGAAGAGAATAAGTGAAGCCTAAGCCATCAGAAATAATGCTGAGCCCTTCTCTCTCAGCTTAGGAGTTTTCCATCTGAGATATTATTTTGGGGTATTTTGGCTCATTTGTGTTCTGTCATATTGTTTGTACTTGGAAACTTAAAATTACAGGTATCCAAGAGTTCAGTTGTCAAAGGCTGGGAAAGTTATGATGTGTTTGCACATTGCTGGAGTCTTGCACCAAGTGAAAGGTTTTCTGCTGTTTTCTTTCTTCATAAGGAAGGAATTGATCATGTTTTTGTTTCAGCATCCAGCTTAGAAGACTGGACACACATTGTGACTCCATCTCTAGAGGATCCAGTTGCTACCAGTCTGAAGGCTCTGATAGATGAGTGTGTCCATGGGAGAAACTACTGCAGACAAGTTCTCTGTTTGTATGAGCTTTCCAAGGTATGTATCCAGCAACATTACTGGAGGAACAAGGAGTTTGGATCAGGTTGTGCTGTGAAAGCTTGGGGAGGAAGGGATATTGAGTGGTGAAAGCACTCATCAGGTACCTGACACAAGCTTCAGAGGCTGAAATGACCAAGCCTTTGTGTGGAAAGATAGCCAGATGCTGCCTAGGCATGAAGTGTTGAAATGAACTCTATTGCCAAGCCTCTTCCTCTGGCTCCCCTAAGCCAGATTTCAGCCTCTCTTTCTCTTTGATGTGCCTTCTTAATAATCTTTCAAGCATGTGTTGTTCACCTGGCACTTGCTTTCAGCCTGTGTGGTGAAATGCCTTCCTAATCCACACTGAGCCAGCAGCAGACAGAGCAGAGTGAGCAGCTGCCTGCTGCTCTCTGTGCTGAGTTGTAGCACAGAAGAGCTCTGCAGGCTCCACACAGAGGCAGCTCCTTACCCAGAGGCTGCTCAGAGAGTGGCTAAGAAATTCCAAGTGGTTTGACCCAGACAGTGAGAAGAGAAGTAGCAGGTGGTTGTTTGCTGCCTCTGCCCTGTGGCCTTCACTGCTTCTCCAGAAGGTTCTGCTGAACACTTCTTTCTGGGTACAGAACCACCTTTCCTTGGTGTTTGGTGTCTGTTTTTGGAGCACAACATTAGGTTTTCTTTCTCCATACAAACAGCAGTGTGTGTGCTGAAAATATTAGTGTCATGAAAATATTGGTGTCGTCTTTATCAGAGAGGTTCTCGCCGAATTTTTCATGCCTCAGGTATTCAGAGTGTGTTAATCTAGTAGTTTTCACTGAGAATTTTTTGGTGTGTGGAGGAGAGGAAATGGAACCTCAGAAGTAAAGCTTATGCACTAAAACACAGTTCTTTGGGAGGAAATATTCATGTCTTTAGATGTTTTAAGTGTTAGGGTTTATATTTGGTTCGAGAAAGTGTCTCTGACCATGGTGACAGCTCTGTGAGTGTTAGACTTCAAACACCAAGTACTTCCATGCCCTTCTGCTCTGGAGGAGATTGACCCTGAAGAGACACAGCTGAAGGCATTGTTAGCTGAGAGGAGGACAGGTGGTGTTTGCATTTTTGGCCTGCTTCTCCAACACTCCTTCCTGTGTCAGCTCATCATGAAGATCACAGAATCCCAGATTGTTAGGAGTTGGGAGGGACCTCTGGAGATCATCTAGTCCAACCTCCCTGCCAGAGCAGGAGAACCTAGAGCAGCTTGCACAGGATGTGTCCAGTTGGGTTTGGAATCTCTCCAGAGATGGAGACTCCAGCACCTCCCTGGGCAGCCTGGGCCAGTGCTCCACCACCCTCAAAGAAAAACAGTTCCTGCTCATGTTCAGATGGAAGTGCCTGGGTGCTAGTTCTTTCCCATTGTCTCTAGTCCTGTCCCTGGGCACCACAGAACAAAGCCTGGCCCCATCCTCTTGGCACTCACCCTTTAAGTATTGATCAGCTCCCCCTCAGTCTGCTCTTCTCCAGGCTAACCAGCCCCAGCTCTCTCAGCCTCTCTGCAGAAGAGAGGTGCTCAAGTCCCCTCAGCATTTTCGTAGCCCTTCTCTGGCTCCTCTCCACAAGTTCCCTGTCCTTCTTGAACAGAGGAGCCCAGAACTGAACACACTACTCCAGCTGTGGCCTCCCCAGGGCAGAGCAGAGGGGAAGGAGAAGCTCCCTTGACCTGCTGGCCACACTCTTCTGGCAGCACCCCAGCATGCCATTAGCCTTCTTGGCCCCAAGGGCACATTGCTGCCTCATGGGCATCCTGCTGTCCTTGAGGCCTCCCAGGGCTTTTTCCACAGAGCTGCTTTCCATCAGATGAGCCCCTAACCTGTCCTGCTCCATGGCGTTATTCCTCCCTGGGGGCATTCCCCTACACTTACCCTGGACTGGAGTTTTTGCTGTGTAGAATCCAAGTGTCCCTGTGTTCCTTTAGGAACTGAACTGCTCCTACAGTGAAATGTCAGCCCAGGAGCCTGACACAGTGCTTCGTGCAATCCTGGCCTCCCATCAGCCAGACAGATGTAGGAAGGCTCAGGCATTCATCAGCACCCAGGGGCTGCAGCCTGAAACTGTGGCAGAGCTTGTGGCTGAAGAAGTCATGCAAGAATTATTGGCATCTGCAGAAGGGAAAGGTAGGAGAGAAGTTTGATTCTAATGGTTTTGCTTTAAGTGTGGTATTTATGTAGCTGAAAAAGCCAGTCCTTGCTCTTGAGATACTGGAGTGCTGATTATAGCCAGTAATGTTTGGGCAACTCTTGTATGAGGTTTGTAAACATTGTGTACCTTAGATAAAATATAGACAAAGGGTTATATTTTTTGTGTCCAGTGTGGTGCTGCAGTCATTGGAGTTTTATTTGTTAGGGTTTTTAAACCATGATCTCTGCAGCCCCACATCATCTGACTTGGAAAGACTCATCTTTGCTTTTTCTATGTAAAGCATAGTTAAAAGGCTTTCCCCTTTTTTTCCTGTGTGCAGTGAGGGATGCTCCTCAGAACAGCAGCTATTTCTCTGAGGGACTTTTCTATTTGAGTCATTTCTACTTTGCCACATGAACAGCAAAAGTTTTCATGAGAGCTATCGGATGGAGAACCATGAGTCCAGGAGTGCTTGCCCTTGCTGCTCCTCCTATACCAGCTCACTTGGTGAGCTCAGATGATTTTGGGGCACCTCCTTCAGCAGAGTCAGCAGGAAACTAATCTAGGGGAGAAGAGGTTTTTTGTGAGTTTAACTGTTTCATGGAAGAGTATAAATCAGAGCTACTGGGAGGGGTGGGTTGGAATTGTCTTGTGGTGTGCAAAGAAGAGGAAAAAGGTCTCTTATTTTTTTAACAGACTCTTAAATTTCAGCAGTAAGATCAAAAATGTCTTTAGAATTGGCACTTTCAATTGTACAGTCAGTGCCCGAGTCTGGAGGAACTCAGTCTGGATAAAGTTACCTTGGTTTCTTTGGGTGTTTCTCTGTTAACATAGCTAATCTCTGCTGAGCAATCAGTAGTTGTGACCTTAGCACACTCTCTCTCTCTCTCTGTGTGTGGACACAGGACAGAAACAGGTTTTGAACCCTGCAGCTGAGGGTCAGGCATTCCTACAGCTTGCAAAGCTCTGCCAGGATCACACCTTGGTTGGCATGAAGCTACTGGAGAAAATTTCCTCAGTACCACGTGGGGAACTGTCATGCAGTAAGTAAAGAGCCAAATAATGGTTGGTGTAACTACTAAACACAGCCTGCTTGGTGTAAAAATCACAGCAGAAAGAGTGAAAGTGATGTTGAAGCATCTATTACTCATTTTTTTTGTGTGTGCCAACAGCTGAGAAATGCAGTGAGTGAGTTCTCCAAACTACTGTAGTTCCACTTCTGGAGAGAGGCATAATAATTAACTTGTTCAGCTTAAGAGTTGGACTTGATCTTAAAGGTCTTTTCCAACCAACATGATTGTGTGGTTGTATTCTCTTCTTTAGTTACAGAACTGCTGATTTTGGCCCATAACTGCTTCAGTTTGACTTGTCACATGGAAGGGATCACCAGAGTCCTCCAAGCAGCACGGCTGCTCACAGATGAACACTTGGCCCCCAAAGAAGAGTATGGCCTGGTGGTATGTGTCTCTGATGCCCTCTGTGGTGCTCCAGGTGCTGTGTGAAGGGTTCCTCGTGAGCAGGTGGGTGAGGGAAAGGAGCACAGTGTGTCACCTCTGGTCCACTGCTCTTCTCCTCCAAGAACACATTGGGTCTGGTATGGGCAGGTGATCATTTTTATGTCATAGAAGGCCTAAGAAGATTTCTCTGGAAAAACAGGTGGAGATAGTGGCAACAGTGGAGTAAATCCAAATGGGAATGTCAAAGTAACTCAGCTGCTGGTGGCCTGGGATGGTTTGTGTTACTGAGCTGTCATCCATCTTGAGGTTCTGCCTTGGAAGGACTCCTGGAGTCTGAGGCACACCCAATAGAAGTATCATTGCTAAACTGGTCACTGCACACAGTCTCACAGACTGCTTTGAATGGGAAGGGACCTTTCAAGGTCATCTAGTCCAACCTCCCTGCACTCAGCAGGGACATCTGCAATTAGAACAGGTTGCTCAGAGCCCACAAACATCCTGACCTGAAATTTGGTAAAATAATGACCTTTCACCTCAGAGAGAGAGATGCAGTAGATTGGTTTAAAAGGAAACCTCTCTGTGGCTGTCAGGGAGCATCTGTCTGGCTAACACCCTGGCATCACCTCCACGCTTGCTGCTCTGAGAAAAGATCTTTCTGATTGTCTTTTGAGCTTCACCTTTGCACTCCTGCTTGCCCAGGTTCGTCTCCTCACTGGAATTGGCAGGTACAATGAGATGACCTACATCTTTGAGCTGCTGCATGAGAAGCACTACTTTGAAGTGCTCATGAGGAAGAAGTTGGACCCGGTAGGTGGAGAGGGATAGCGGGGAGAAAATGTTAGGAGAGCTGTGTGGCTACATCCAAACTGATAGTCACACCCCAAGGGGGAATTACCTGGAGATGTTGATTACTGGGAATGTAGGAAGTGTTAGTCAAGTGAAATCTCTTTGGATGTGAAGCTGCTCTTCCTCGCCCTGAGCAGAGTGGGACCCTGAAGACAGCCCTGCTGGATTACATCAAGCGCTGTCGGCCAGGGGACAGCGAGAAGCACAACATGATTGCCCTTTGCTTCAGCATGTGCCGCGAGATCGGCGAGAACCACGAGGCTGCTGCCTGCACCCAGCTCAAACTGATTGAGTCTCAGCCCTGGGGTGAGTGGCAATGGCCAAGGCAAGGGATGGAAGGCAGTTTATTCCAGGGAGAGTGTAGTTTGGATTGCCTGCCTTCTGGGAACAGCTGTCTGGAAGGCTTAGGGTGTTAGAGTTCATCTGGAGCTAAGAAGCTCAGCTCTTGCCATGAGAGAACATTCTTGTGGGATCACTCAGGGAGGAGGTGAGGACACATCCCTCTTTTCCTTCCTGGAAAACAGAGTGGTATTTCATGGAGAGCGTATATGTAAAGTGTGAGGGGTTTTGTGCATGTGCAGTTCACTTGTTAACATCCCAGCTCGGTGAGTTCTCTCCAGGGGTGATCTCTGGGGAACACACCAGAGATGTTACTGTGGAGCAATTAAAGTAGAAGCTATGCCAGGTGCTTATCTGAGTTATCTAGTGATAGTCAGTGCTCCTATCTACCACAAATGTATCATTTCAATTTCTTTCCAGTTCTGAAGCCACTTGCTTAGCTTCCAGCAGTAGCTTTGGTTCATTGATTTCACAGGCATCACTGTTTCTTCATGCTTTTTTAATATGAAAAAAGCTTTGTCAGTCTTTTGTTGCTTTCTGAGGGACAGACTTGGTACTGGGAGGTGTTTGGGGATGTAGTCACCTGTATAAATAATTGGTTATTCATATTTCTTTATTCCCCTCCCCTCATTTCAGAGGAGTCTCTTCAGGATGTTGGCAATTTAAAGAAGCTGCTGATGAAAGCTCTGACTCTCTTCATTGATGCAGCAGAAAGTTATGCCAAGGTAAAATGAGCTGGAATTGTGTGACTTGCCTACAGCATTGGGAAACATGTTAGGAGTGAGCTGAACTGGGAGAACAAACACAGCTCCTCTAGGGAGGGTGTGCAGAATCCTGTTCCAGTGGTAAAGGAGCAGAGGAATCTTCTGCTGTGTCAGCTCGGATCCTGAGCTGATCCCAGCAGGGTCATACTCTGGTATCCAAGCATTACATCCACAGTATCCAGTGTTGTTCAGGATTTAAGAGCTGGGGCTGCAGTTGTGTTCCCCAGTTCTAGAGGAGTGACCGTGACCCTTGGAAGCTGGCACTGGTGTCTGCTTTGTGCCCCAGGACTCGTGTGTGCGGCAGTCGCTGCGCTGCCGTCGCCTGACCAAGCTGATCACCCTCCAGCTGCACTTCCTCAACACAGGGCAGAGCACTATGCTGATCAACCTGAGCCAACAAGACCTGATGGGCTCCATCCTGGCCTTGCCTAGGTTCTACCAGGTGAGTTTGGCTTCCTCAGCTGTTTAGGTTGGATTCTTACCTGAAATAGTGGTTAGGCTTTGGCCCAGGCTGCCCAGGGCAGTGGTGGAGTCACCATGCCTGGAGAAACATGTAGACATGGCACTTTGCAATGTGGTTTAGTGGCCATGGGAATGTTGGGTCAATGGTTGGACTTGCTGATCTTGGAGGTCTTTGCTGTCCTAAATGATTCTGTGATTCCATGATTCCAGCAGTCCTTGGTGCTATGATACAGGCAGGACCTTGGCTGCCTTGTGGCTCTCATGCTGCTGGGAAGCTATGCTAGAGCCCTGGGATCTAATCCTCCCTGGCAGCCAGCATTTCATGCACTTGGAAATAAGCAAGAAAGGGGCCTTTTTTTAAAGAGACCACCCAATCCCCCTCTGACCTCTGCTTTAAGGGTTCAGGAGAATTCTTTTGCAGTGTTTTGTTATTCCCTGTAATAGAGCTGGGCCAAACAGAAGACCCCCAGTATTTGAAGTATCCCAAGTCCAGAAGCTGTTTCTGTGCAGGAATACACTCTTCCTACTCAGTAACTCCAGTGTTTGTTCTCCCTGCAGGCAGCTATTGTGGCTGAGGCCTACGAGTTTGTTCCAGATTGGGCTGAAGTTCTGTACCAACAAGTGATCACCAAGGGCAACTTGACTTACCTTGAAGAATTCCAGCAGCAACGCCCACTGAAGCCCAGCATGTTTGAGGAAATTGCCAAGAAGTAAGGAGTTCTCTGCTCAAATGGGAATTTCCTTTCCCATAGGCTGCTTTAGAGGAGCAACTGCAATAGAGTAGTAGAGAGAGTGGTGGTCAATGGGGTTCATTCTGGTTGGTCACCAGTGGTGTTGCCTAGGACTCTGTTCAGTGTCTTTCTCAATGATGTGGATGAGGTGAGGGGATTAAGTGTATCCTCAGTAAGTTTGCCAAGATAGAAGGGAGAGTCAATATGCTTGAGGGTAGGGAGATTCTGCAGAGGGACCTGGGCTGAGGCCAGTGGGATGAGCTTCAACAAGGCCAAGTGCCAGGTCCTACACTTGGGTCACAATAACCCCATGCAATGTTATAGGCTGGGGGCAGAGTGGTTGGATTGCTGCCTGGCAGAGAAGGACCTGGGGGTGCTATTTGATAGTCGACTGAACATGAGCCAGCAGAATGCCCATGTAGCCACAAAAGCTAACAGCATCTGGGTACGGATCAAATATAGTGTGAGCAGGAGGAGCAGAGAAGTAAGTGATCATCCTCCTGTACTCAGCACTGCTGAGGCCACACCTAGAGTACTGGGGTCAGTTTTGGGGCCCTCAGTAAAAGAACACAGAGGCATTACAGTGTCCAGAGAAGGGCAAGGAGGCTAGTGAGGGGTCTGGAGCACAAATCTTACGAGGAGTGGCTGAGGGAACTGGGGTTGGTTAGTCTGCAGAAGAGGAGACTCAGAGGAGACTTTATTGCTCTCTACAACTACCTGAAAGGAGGTTGCAGTGAGATGGGGGTAGGTCTCTTCTCCAGAGTTAGCACTGAGAGGAAATGGCTTCGAGTTGCACCAGGGAGAGGTTTAGATTAGATACAGGGAGCAATTTCTTCCCTGAAAGGGTAAAAGTGTTGGCCCAGGCTGCCCAGGGAGGTGGTGGAGTCACTGTTCCTGGATGTGTTTAAGAAACATTTAGATGTACTTAGAGACATAGTTTAGTGGCATGGGAGTGATAGGTATGGCTGGATTTGGTGATCTTAGAGGTCTCTTCCAACCTTGATAATTCTGTGATGAGCCTTCAAGTGTGGTAAGGTTGTGGTAAGTACCATGAGATAGAGTAGGGTAGGGACTGAGAGTTGGGTTCAGCTTCTTCAGCCTCTGGTGGCAATAGCAGTGGCTCTCCCCTTCACTGAGCTGGATAAATCAGGTGCCTTAAGGCTGCTGAGATCAAATCCTTTTCAAAATGAATAAACAACCCAAAAGAATCAACTATCCATGTTGAGCAGCACCCTTTACACGTAGACCTCTAGCAGGCTAGTCTGGTAAGAGTTGTCTGAAGCCTTTTCAACTCAACTGTCTGCCCACTTCTTCTCAGAGTCCAGCAGCACCCAGGCAGTGATGCTGCCCTCAAGAACCTGAAGTGGTTGCTGGCTCACTGTGAGGATATCTACACCTACTACAGGCTGGCTTATGATAACAAGTTCTATGATGTGGTCAACACCCTGCTGAAGGATGCACAGACTGGCTGCTGCCTGAATGATATGTTATCAAACTAGAGCCCCCTTCAAGCCCTAGGAAGCTCTGAGAAACACCAGCTGCCCCAGCTCCTTGCATGGTTAGTACTGGTTTTCTTTACCAGATGTTTTTATCCATTAGCTGCTCCCAGGGATTGCTGCTATCTGAAAGCTACTCCAGAAAACTGCTGGTGGTTGTAAATATTTCCAGTGCTTTGACTGCATTTAACCTAAATTTGTGTTTTCTATGTAATAAATCTTATTGTTTACTAAATATTTGACTGGCACAGCTGGTGACAAAAACCCCAGGGATCTAGCAGACCTTGGAATCAGAGGTCTGAATGATGGAATTGTATCTGATGGACAAGAGGCTGACAAGGAATATTCTACAAGGGAAGAAGCAGGAGCATTAGTGAACTAATTTCAGGTATAGACTCAGGTAATCAGCTCTTGGATTCCAGTCTGGTTAGACTGGTTTTGTTTTCTAGCTTAGTGATAAAGTCTTGTCCAACTATGAACAGCACATACTTAATTTGCTACTGGCTTGGACTAAAAAAGTCATCAAGTACAAATGGATTCTTAGTTACTAAGTTTTAACTCCTTTCCCCACCAGGCAGAGTAAATGTTGACTCCTTGGCAGGAGGCATCAACCATGGTGTGCTGCCATAAGGTCAGATCTGATGGAAGGAGACAGTTCAGCAGCAGCTAGCATCTTAGCCCAAGAAAGTGCAGGACCAAAACCTTGTCCTAGTAACACCAGTTCAGCAGGAAGTCAGAGCACAGAGTAGACCTCAGGTTTACCTGTAGGATACTAAAAGAACTGCTCCAAAGCCAATCCCTAGTGAAGTCCTCAAGAGTGATTTTTATTAAATTAGTTGCTTTATAAAACATTGCAGATGTCATCATTATGTTAACATAAATTTGCCCAACTGTAAGAACTGCTGCAGTTTGCTAAGCAAGTTTGGTTTTCTTATAAATGGAAGAAAATGGCTGAGTGGTGAAAGATCTACCCCAGCCCAGAAGAGACCAAAAGGAAGGCTTGGGTTTTGGTTTCTGTGTTTTTGACTTAAACCAGGCAATTTAACTGTTAAAGAACACCCACCCCAGACAGCTGTGTTAGTAGAAATTTAGATGAATAGAAACTAAACTTCATTCTCCAGCCCCAAGGAGTTGTTTTTACTCTGTTCTCACCCCACTGAGTGTTCTGGTTTGCTGTCAAGCCTTGGAGCAGTTGGTACCTCAAGTGGTGCAGTTCCCAGGGGCAGGTTCCTTGCTCTGAAGTTAGCAGTTTCCTCTTCACAATGTATCCCCCAAAAAATAACCCCTCAAGCTCTAACTTAAGACAAAGCAATTGTACTACTAAGTGCACACCATGCCCTTGCTGCAAACTGCTCATGTTCATCAAAGAGGTCATCCCAGGAAGTACAGTTAAGGCCATGTCACCAACCTGTGCTGGTAATAATACTTCTGCCCTGTTGAAATTCCTTTCCCCACTCAGTGGCTGTTACTATAAAACCAAATACTAATAGTTCATTCATTATCATAATGTGGGGTTTTTCAACTCTAATTGATGATGTAGCTTTGAGATATCTTCATCCTAACCCCTGAGCATGGAGCAGGAAGCCCAGAGCTCTGGGGCACAGAGCCCTCCAGAGTTAACCCCCCAGCACAGAGATACTGCAAGTTTGATTGTAGCATTTGGCAGAATTTAAAGGAAGAAAAAGTTGTGCTACATGTTTTTAAGGGATTATGGGCAACAGAAAGACAACAGAAGGGGAGAGAAATGTCACATGAAGTCTTCAAAGTCTTGTACGTATTCGCCGTCGTAGCCTCCATAGTCAGCCAGGTCATCTTTCATTGTAGCCTTTAAACCACCTCCAGGCACAACTCCTTTTTTCTTCTTTTTGGCTTTATTCTGCTTAAATAGGAAAAGCAGGATTACTTTACAATCCACAGCTACTTGTCACTATCTAGATTTCTCTGGCTAGGAGCAGTCCCCTATCCCTGGGGTGAGGGTGATGGTACTTCTGCATTTCATCACCTCACAGTGGACCTGTGCCAGTTGCTTGTCACATGCCCCTGTTCTGTCACCCAAACTTTACAGAACTTTTCACTGTACAGTTCTTTCTCCTCTTCAACTACTGCTGTAGTTGTTGTGTTCAGTGGATGACCAAACTAGTTTAGAGGAAAAGCTGTGAGGGAAGAGTATAAAACTAGGAAGCTGACATACTGTTTAAACTTGTTTGGCTCAGTAAGTCACTGGCTTCTCTCCAAAGTGTAGTTCAGGCTAAAGGAAGAGTTTCTCATGTTTGCCAGACTTCAGCTGTACTACAACAGCACTGGACATGAAAGTTTGTTTTGCTTTCAGGTGCTTTACTCACTCCTGAGGAGTCAGAACTGGCACTGAGCAGATGCTCTCCAAGGGGTTTCCCACTCCCACTGCCAACACTCAGCCATTTGTTTCCTGCCCATCCTCCACTTCGAGTTAAAACACACCAAAAGCACTGCACTACTAATCAGTCATATGTTCTGCCTAATTTGGTTGCTAGCTAGCTAACGAGTCAATTCATCCTTTAACTCCACCCTACCTGGAGTTTTAATATAGATGAATGCTATAAAACACAATGGTTTGCATCCCAAAAGCATCAGTTAAGCTATTGCACCACCTTTTCAAGCAGATCCTCTGCCTTGGCTATGCAGTTAGTGCTCCTTTAGTTTGCAGGACAACATAAATCTTTGCAGAGTTTGGGGTTTTGAGCAGGAGATAAGTAGGATTTTTAAGTAGTTTGGTATGACACTGATCTCTAAGTGAGGTTGGCTTCTGCCTCCAGGAGATCCCTGTCAGCCACTTGAACTCCAAGCCAGGAGGGAAGGGAGCCAACTTAGCACATAGCTAACATTTATATCAATTGAAGCTTTGCCTGTGAGCTCTAGAGTCACTCAACTGATACACCTGAAGAGGATTTATCACTAAACCACTACCCAAGGTTGTCATTTCATCTCCTGCCCCTTCAGCAGGTCCTGTTACTGCTTTATTGCTGCAGAAACAAGGCTTACCTTTTCTTGTTTTTGTTTTTCACTGCATAGTACTGTCAAAGTATTTGTGATCTTTTTCAAATCATCAACTTCCACTACAGCAGAGGGGAAAAAAAGAAAGAGTCCTCATCAAGATTGTTCTTGGGAGTTAAATAATCCAACAGCAACACAGTAAAAAATGAGCAGCAGTTAAGTACAAACAATTACTTGATTAGATCAGCAAAATACAAAGTGGGGAATTCTGGTCCTTACAATCAATTCCTAGTTTAGATGGTCCCCAAGAAGCAGCCTGAATGTTGCAGAAGGTAGGTAATACTTGTGAAATAAGAGTTAAGTGAACACAAAACTATTAGTGAGGAGACATCTGAACAGTAAAATGTGGATCCAGTAAAATACAGCAAGAGAAGCAGTGGATCAACAATAAATTGTTAACAATAAATAGTCCAAGAGGTTGTGGGTCCTGCACTTGAGAAGATCTGGAATCCATCTGCCATGTAAGTCCCCAGCTGCAATCAGTGGTGGCTGTGTTTCTACAGCAGCAAAGAGAAGGTGTGGACAGGACAAGATGTCAAGCAGTGAGCTCACCAAGTCCTTCAGCCTAACACAGCAGGGGGAAAATACTGAGTTCAGTTAGTTTTATCTCTGTGGTGCCATGGTGAAATCCAGAACCATTTATTTTGCAGGCTCAGAGTTACATGAACTGTCTTTTCTAATAGTTTGCTTCCAAATGAGATCAGAGAAATGATTACTTTATAAATGGCCTCCAGAAAAACATCCAAGATTTAAAGCAGCCTAAAAAAAACATCAGACTCATTTTTGAAGTGACTGTTGTGAAGGGTCAGGAAACTCCTGCACAACCAACCTGTACTCACACCAGGGGGAATGGACTCGGCTACTACTCAGTGACACAGATCAGTACTTCATTTAGCATCAACCACCTTTCCCAGCATGTTTCCCAGCAGAGTATTCTGGGCTGTCTTTCACTCACATGAAATACAGACGTCTCGGACTAAGGCTTCCAAAAAGCTGGCGTAATGTAAAGATTTCTCATACTGTGTGATCTTCTCTTTGAGGAGCTTGCCAAATTCCGTGAAGTCATCTTTGGAAGAGGGATTCATGGCATCTATTCCACAAGTGTTATTTACACCTGCAGGGAAAGACAAAGAGGTGTTACAGAAAAACAGGAGGAAACAAGGAACCAGATTGATATTCAGTCCCTCACCTCCCCTGAAGCATCACAAACCTCAAGCTGAGGTTTGCTCCCTCACTCCCCACAGCTAACAGCCTGACTTAAGTCACTTAGCCTGCACACAGAGAGACTGTGCTGCAAAAGCTCAGGAATTGGAACCAGCTCTTCCTGTTCTCTGGAGTAACATGCCCTACATGGAGCCCCTTATCCCCTTAAATAAGGAATCCCCTCTTGAGCTTCTACTTGCAAAATGTAGTTGGTTCTTTGCCGTTGTATACAGTGCACACACACAGCCCCTCCCCAAGGCACTGCCCTCTTTCAAGAGTGTCCCAGAGCAGACTTTTCCCTGAGTAATAAGCTGTGTAAGTCACTGTAATCAAGGAAAGAGGCTTTCATGTGTGAAGAAAGCCACTATGAATCACTATCTTTGCTAGGTCTGTCACAGCACAGAACCAGAATGAGCTGCTCCAAGTCTGCTTCAGCCAGGAAACAAGCTGACTCCAGCACCCTCCCTGCCTGCCTCAGCCTTTGGCTGCCTGCAGTAAAGCATGTGCTGAGCCACACATCCAAAGCCTCACTAAACCCATGTTTGTAAAGCACCTCAGAACATTCAGAGGCAGCACCTTATTTCTTTGACACACTCATTTTTTGAGCAGAAGTAATAATACGTTGGAAAATTTAGTCAGTGACAGAACTAGAGGTAACAGGCAAAAACTAGCACCCAGGCACTTCCATCTGAACATGAGCAGGAACTTTTTCCTTTGAGGGTGGTGGAGCACTGGCCCAGGCTGCCCAGGGAGGTGCTGGAGTCTCCATCTCTAGAGAGATTCCAAACCCAACTGGACCCCATCCTGTGCAAGCTGCTCTAGGTTCTCCTGCTCTTGCAGGGGGGTTGGACTAGATGATCTCCAGAGGTCCCTTCCAACCCTAACATTCAGGGATTCTGTCTTCTGAGAACCTCCTGCCACCATGCCATGGTAAGCAATCACCTCCTGCTCTAAAGCTGCTTGTGTGGTCCTTGCAATCCATCCCTAGCTCCAGGACATGCCTCCTGCAGTTGGAATTCAAACACCTCTCTCTGCTCCCAGGAACACAACCCGCAGGTGCTCTGACAGCCACCTCCTGCTCAGCTCTTTTTGCCCACGTGTGACTGCAGTGCCACCAGCTCACGCACCGCACTCTGTCACTTACCAAATGTTTCTTTTGCTAACTCAAGGTCTGCCTCCTCTTGTAACTTCTTTAGCCGTAGTTTGTCTGCTAACTGTTCTTCTGGGCTAAGTTCTTTCTGTTCCTCTGGTGCCTCTAACTGGATTAAACATGGACACAGGGAGGTCAGTTCACCTCCAGCACGTGCAAACCCCAAACCATCCCCATGAGGCAGAACAATGCCATGTTGATAAATAAAGTGCTCATTTTCCAAGTGGGGAGAACCACCATGGTTCTGATTTCACCACTACATGTTTGATCGTGTGGTGCACACAGGAGAAACCAAGATAAGCACTATTTCAATAACTAATTAATTTAGTAATTAAGTACAAGACTTAGGTTTGTTTTCTCAGAGGAGATCTTTACAGGTCTTGTTCAACCCCAGCAGAAATGAGGACTTACCCTTTTTTTTAGCTCCTCTTGCTTTTTCTTCTGTAGCTTTTCTTTTTCTTTTATTTTTTCTGCTATTTTCTTTTTTTCTGACACTTTTGGTTCTGGAAAACATTGGACAGTAAATACAACACTCAGGAGGGTCACTGGGTTCTTGGTTCAGCAACTAGAGAAACACCAACCCCAGAGAAAGCCACAGAGCTATGAAGCTTTGCTCAAAAGCAAACCTGACCCTGTGAGGTGGTTTTGATTCTTCAGATATACCGGAGACAAAAGCAGTATCTGTTCCTTTTGTCTTACCTTGTTTTATCTCTGTCTCCTTTACTTCCTCCTCTTCCTCCTCATCATCCCAGTTATCCTACAAAACAAGTTTTCATTAGGATTCTTTTACAGATACTTTCTACTTGCTCAGATACCAAAGAACAGCAGCTTAGAGATAACCTCTTGAAATACTCAGGTAGCAGTAGTGTTCCATGCTGGAGGGAGGAGGTCGTGAGAGCTGTATGACATCAGCAGAGCTTTTGGGGGTGACCAAGATGTTTCTGGACCAGTTCCAACCATGAAAAAGGAAGCTTTTAGTCATCAGAGAACCAGAAAGCTCATATCAATGTAGTTACAAAAACAAGATGGTGAAGAGTCAAATCAACGCCCACAGCAAAAGAGGAGTTTATCTTGGATTGTGCATTACAAGATCAGAATCCCACAATGGTTAAGGTCAGAAGGAACTACCAGAGATCATCTAGTCCAACCTCCCTGCTCCAGCAGGGTCACTCTAAAGCACATATCTCAGGATTGTGTCCAGACCTGAACAGGAGAAACTTCTTTGGTGTGAGGGTGCAGAGCCTTGGTCCGGAGAGGTTGTGGAGTCTCCTTCTGTGGAGAGATTCCAAACCCACCTGGAGGTGATCCTGGGCAACGTGCTGTGGGTTGGACTGGATGAGCCCCAGAGGTCCCTTCCAATCCCCACCATGCTGGGATTTGGAGAAAATGTTCTCCAGCTTCAATGTTCTCCAAGGGCATTTCCAAGCAGCTTCTGCTGTGGTGTCTGCAGGAAACCTCTGGCTCCAGTTTTCACCTTCAGCATGTTCAGGACTCTGCCACTGCAGGTCCCACTCACAGCCTCCTTGCTGGCAGAGCCACCAGCTCCCTCTCCTCACAGCCACTGTCCTGTATCCAAGTGGATGATCCACCTGGTGATCTTAAAGGTCCTTTCCAACTGAAGCAATTCTATGGTTGATGATTCAGCTCAATGCTGTGAAAGCATTGGTTGGACACCTCCTGATGTCCCCTGCAGACTTTGCCAGCAGGAATCCTGCAGTTTCTTCCTGACAGTTCCCTGGGGAAGGGTTATAGGACTAGATACTCTTGTCATAATGCCACTGCCCATGCTATTGCATGGCCTCCACACACTCTACAACTGCTCTGCACTTACACACCAAGTACCACATGATGCACACACCGGAAGTTAAAGCCAAGAGATCTCACAGGGATCTAATTTTAGTTATCTGTTTCAACTCAACTTGCAAGCTTAAGAGATTACACTCAGCAAGACCTAGATTACAGAAAAGTCACATACATTTATCAGCACCTCAGCTTAAAAACCCTTGAATCCTGAGTTTTGTCACTTCCACCTCACAGCAGGGATACAAACTGCTTATTAATAAGATTGCTACTGGCAAGGCAAGACCTTGGTGGAAGAACTCAGTATTTCACTGCAATATGCTGATCCAGGCAAGGAGTGCAGCTCCCAGCTCACTCCAGTTAATTGGCACTGGAAGGGGTGCAAGCTTCCCTTCCACATTCCAAGAAGCTGACTTGAATGTGGAGCAGCATGATTTTAGCACATGTCTAATTAAGAGTTTTGTTACACCCACTTCTTAACTAGCTCTCTTCATTACTGCTGTAGAGACCTTCTGCCTTATCCCCTGCCCTGTCCTTCACAGGCAGGGTGTAAGATGAGGTGTTGAGTGCAAACCCCTGAGCCCAGGATGAGAAGGTATTCACAAGACTGCATATCACTGGAAATTTGGGAGACTGAGCAGGTAAGTGGGCAAGGACATCCACACCAGGACAGATATACTCCTCTCCCCACAGCAGACCATGTCCCTGCAGCCATGCCTGCATGGGGACAGTGCACAGTGGAGTTTCAGCTGGCAAAGCTGAGAGGATGAAGCAACCTAGAAGCTGGATATCCCTTGGATGGCAGTGCAACAGCCTGCTGCCTGTCCCAAACTCCCCACAGCTGTTGGGGAGCCACCCCACAGCTCCACCAGCAGAACAACGCTGCTGGGACCAGGGACAGGCAGCTACCGGCTCAGCATCATCAAAGAAATGCTCCTGGTAGAACAACCCAGGTGGCCAAGAAGGCCAACAGCAGCCTGGCTTGGATCAGCACTAGTGTGGCAGCAGGACTAGGGCAGGGATTGTCCTGGACTGGGCACTGGGGAGGCCACACCTCAAATCCTGGGGTCAGTTTTGGGCTCCTCACTCCAAGAACCACATTGAGGTGCTGGAGAGTGTCCAGAGAAGGGCAAGGGAGCTGGTGAAGGATCTAGAGCAGAAGTGTTGTGAGGAGCAGCTGAGGGAACAGGGGTTGGTTAGTCTGGAGAAGAGGAGGCTCAGGGGAGACCTTCTCACTCTCTCCAACTCTCTGAAAGGAGGTTGGAGCATGGTGGGGGTTGGTGTCTTCTCCCAAGGAAGAAGTGACAGGACAAGAGAAAACAGCCTCAAATTGTGCCACGGGAGGTTTAGGTTGGACATGAGGAACAATTTCTTCCCCAAAAGGGTTGTCGAGACCCGGCCCAGGCTGCCCAGGGCAGTGCTGGAGTCACCATCCCTGCAGGGGTTCAAAAACCATGTAGGCATGGCACTTGGTGATCTGGTTTAGTGACATGGAATGTGTTGGGTCCATGGCTAGATTGCTGATCCTAGAGGTCTTTTCCAACCAGAATGATTCTGTGATTCTATGCACCCATGAGACATCACCATCTGAGGTCTCCCTGTCAGCCTGGCATGCTGAGATCTGCAGCTCTCCCAGCTAGGCTGAGCTGGCTCACTCCAAGATCTGTGGGGTTTTCTGAGCTGCAATAAAACATGATTACTATACTGGGCAGACTTTTTGTGTGGTTGGTTTTGTTCTGCTGGGAGCAGGGGGAGCATCCAAACACACACCTATTTCTGTCCTTTAGAAATGCCAGTGAACTCTCTAGAAGGAAAATAAAATGGCTTTAGGGCTGCATCTAAGAAGTCTGTCTTCTCAGCTGCCATGACAGCTATCAACCTGGCAAGTTTCTGAATCTTCACTTAACTTTGGGTTTAGAAGTTCACTGAAATAAAAATACCCACAAAACCACAGTAATAATAAAGTCTGGGTCTGCACTTCTCTGAAACAATTTACACAGGTGGCACCTGTGTAATCTATCGACTAGATTTTCACATGCAAGATCACTGTCTCCAGACATCATGCACAAGAGAAACAAGGAGCACAAACAGTGAGCCAGAAGTCTTACACCATGGAGCTATCATCTTGCTTAGTTATCTTCACTATCTTTTGGGGGTTGGACTAGATGAGCTTTAAGGTCCCTTCTGACCCAAAACATTCTATGATCTATGCAGCGATCCTAAGTAATTCAAAGAGGACATTTTGACTCCAAAATATATACCCTAAAGCAGCTTACGACTCTGAGGTATTTCTGGAAGAATCATTTACAGCTCCTCATCTAAAATGAGGCTGTTTTAAACATCTTCCATTTAATGTACATAAGCTTTTGGTGACAGCAGCTCTCTTAGGATTCCCTCTGTACCTTAAACATAGGCCAACAAACATTATTCCCCTCAAAATCCCAGCAGACCTGACTGGGAAGTGCCAGGTAGCCCAGCTAACCCTGCCTGCTCTCCCCCAAAGAGAATGGGCTGTGTGCTGAGCCAGAAGGTGTCACCTGCATGATAATAAGCACACTCCCCACTTCTGGCTTTGCTCTGGAATTGCCCAAGAGTAAACAGATGAAGATTCCTTGGCAGGAGGCCTGTCTTCTGGGCAGCTTATGTTTGGGGTAACACTGCAGAGGAGTTGTGTTACTGATGAAGATGCTAATTTTAAGCCTAGGGAAGTCAGGAGTTTCCCAGCTTCACAGATCATTACTTCATTAAGTTCATTACTAAAACATCTGCCAAAATAAGCTACAGCATCTGAATACACAAAACACATTCCACAATGTGTACAAGACCAGCCTCATGGACTGAAAACACTTTGTGCTTCTATTTTAGACCAAGTCAGTCTTCTCCTCTGGGAGAAGCAGGGACCCTGGCAAACATGGTACCCAGAGCTGAAGCAACCACCTCCCAGGCTCAGTTCTGGTGTTCCTATAGGAAGAGGAAATCAGAGCTTGCTTTGCTGGCCTGCTCCTTCTCTCTAGCTGCAGCCCCAACACTAAAACCATCTTCTCTTGGGAAGAGTTAAGCAGATGCATTCTTACTACATGTGGAAAACTTTGTTCCTTTATTAAAGCAGCCACGGAAAGCTCAGGTGTCCTCAGGAGACAAACACTCCAGGGCTCTTGGACACATTCTATCACAGCAGGAAAGTTTCTCTCTTCTAAAGGAAGGAGGAAAAGCCTCATAGAGACAGTAATTCTAAGATACACCTGTCTATACATATATATATATAAATTACATATATGCATACTGCTACACACTAACCACACTCTTTACTCATTTTGCCTACTGCAGTGTGACACCTACAGCAGCTACAGGGTGTGGGTGTTATTAGATGCAAGGAGGAAAATGGACAGCCTGGAATGCACAAAATAAATCACATCTTTTCTTAACAGAAGAACTACTTTTTTCACACTGATTATAAAAAGAAAACCACCCAAAGCTCCAAGGACAACCCTGCTGGTGTTTTTCAGAGATTCTGGCAACACACTCAGCAGCCAGAATAACAAAGCCAACAAGCCGTCACCCAGCAGGCAGCAACACTCTGCTTCAGAAAGCTTCACACTTGTGACCGCTCCACAGTGACCAAGTCACCTCAGCAGCTTGACTGGAAACAAAAAGGCCTTTTTTAGGTGACCTATTTCCACTCCTTACATTCACCAAGCAGGTTCCTTGTATCTTCCCTGGCATCATTTTGATCACTGTCCACATGAATGTGGAGCAAACTGAAGTTTCCACCATCTAGTCCCACTAGTTTGCTAAGGGGCAGCTAGAATTCCCTAGGAGAAAAACAGCTTTTAAGGCAGCTCTTCTCTCACAAACATCAGAAATGAAGATCTTCACATTTCAGTACTGATTCCACACAGACACCACTCTTTGAAACACAGTCAAAAGCTTAAGTAAATGTATTTTAAGTGATATGGGCATAACCAAATCTGAAACTGCACAGTAAGGCTGCTGCACTTTCCAACTGTGGCCATGGGGTCAGGGAACAGTAAGAAGAAATACAAAAAACGCAGAGAAGACATTCTACTACAAGATGGATGTTGCTGGTTAGTAACAGAAGCACGACTGCAGCACTGCTTTCATTACATCCAACCCTAACATCTCTTCCAGCTCACCATACTCTAAACTGCAAACCTGAATGCCTACAAAAAGCAAAGGGAAACTAGGCTGCCACAGGAAAGCACCTAGAAGCCTGGCAAGCAGCTGGGAAGACGCAGGTGGATCCCACAGAGAACAGCAGGCGCTTCTTCAGGCTTGAAAAACGTCTGTCTGTCTGTTCCTCCCCTAGCAGATCCAACGCAGCATGAACAAACCCGAGACAGAGGCACCAGCTCCGAGTGGGGATTAAGGGGCACAGGGCAGAGAGAGACTCACTTTCCACTTGGCATTTTGACTTGTCATCTGTCACCGGGTGCCTGCCCTTTCTGCGCGCCAGCACTCGGGAGCCGTTTCTACACAGGCGGAACCCTCCAGGCCTCCCCGCCGAGAGCTCCCGAGGGCCTGGTCCCCGCGTCCCCTCCACAGACGCCTAAACGCAGCCTCCCCGACGAGTCCGACCCACTGGGTATAAGGTTTCGCCCCGGGCCGGGCCGCGCAAGGCCCGCGGCACACGCGGCACCATATGGCAGCGGCCCCGCGGTGGGCCCTGCCCGCTCCCCGCCGCACCCGGACCGCGGCCTGCCGGCAGGGAAGAACCCCGTAAGCACGCCACGGCCACGCGACACCGCGAGGGCCCGGCTCGGGCCTGCCCGGCCGCACCTTCACGTCGTCCTCCTCATCCTCGCCGGCCCAGCGGTCCGCCGCCACTCCCGGCACCAGCCGCTTCGCCACCGGCTCCACCACCTCGAAGCTGTCGGCGTCTGCGGGGAAAGGAGAGCGGGTGAGCGCGGGAGGGAGGCACCAGGAACGGGAAGGAGGAGAGTAGGAGGACGCCATCGGGGCGCGGCCACCGCCGCCACCACTCACCCCACGAATCCGCCGCCTCCGCCGCCATCTTCCCGCCGAGTCGCGTCCGCCGGCAGCAGGCACGGTGAGAGCAACCCCCAGAGCGGCCCCAGCCAATGCCGCGCGCAAGGCACGCCGGGGCGGTGGCGGAATGACGAGCCGAACCCCGCCCCGAGCCCCTCAGAGCTCCTCCCGCTGCCTCTCACCTCCGCCCGCTGGGGCGTGAAGAGAGCCAGGGCGTGAAAAGGAGAGTCCTCAAGGGCGGCGGGAGTGGAGCGGGCTTGGCCTCGTCTTCCTCGCTCCCCTCTGGCCCATGGGTGCGGTGCTGAGGGAAATTATGGAATCATTTGGGTTAGAAAAGTCCTTTTGAATCAAGTTCAACCATTAACCAGCACTGCCAGGTCACCCCTGAACCATGTCCCTCAGCACCACATCTCCATGGCTTTGAAACCCCTCCAGGGATGGTGACTCCACCACTGTCCTGTGACAGGTCTTGACAACCCTATGGGAAGAAATTGTTCCTAAATTGTTCCTCATGCCCAACCTAAACCTTCCCTGGTGCAACTTGAGGCTGCTTCCTCTTGTCCTGTTGCTTGTTCCTTGGGAGAAGAGACCAACTGCCAGCTGGCTCCAACCTCCTGTCAGGGAGCTGGAGAGAGTGAGAAAGTCTCCCCTGAGCCTCCTCTTCTCCAGGCTAACCAACCCCAGTTCCCTCAGCTGGTCCTCACCCCACTTGTGCTCTAGACCTTTCACCAGCTTCCTTGCCCTTCTCTAGACAAACTCCAGCACCTCAATGTGGTTCTTGGAGTGAGGAGCCCAAAACTGACCCCAGGATTCCAAGCATGGCCTCCCCAGTGCCCAGTCCAGGATGATCACTCCCCACAAAGCTATCACAGAGCCAAATGTGGGGTGTGAGGGAGGCCCTGGTGGGGCTGATAGCCCAGCCTGGCTGGTAGCCCAGCTTGCAGCCAGACAGCACAGGACAGGTCTGGCAGTGCTACTCACAGAGATCCAGTTGGTTTCTTTCCTGTGGGTGAATTCCACACCAGGGGAATGAAGCCAGCAGTAGTTTATCTATAGCTCTTGCTACTGGAACCAGTCTCCTGGTATATTGCCCTTGAAAGAAAAGGGAATAAGCTCTTACACGAAGAATTTTTATGTGACTATAACTAGCACATGCTGCTACTTCAAATCGCAGGTAAGGTTGAAGCAGTAACACTTCACAGTCACTTAACGACTCTGTACAAGGAAGCCAGAGATTTTTCAACACTCTTTTCCTAGAATCACAGAATATTTAAGTTGGAAAAGACCTTTAAGATCATCAAATCCAACCATTAACCAGCACTGCCAGGTCACCACTAAACCATGGCCCTCTGCACCCCATCTCCATGCCTTTGAAACCCTTCCAGGAATGGTGACTCCAGCACTGCCCTGGGCAGCCTGGGACAATGCTCAATCACTTTTTTAGCGAAGGAGTTGTTCCTCTTGCCCAGCCTAAACCTCTCCTGGCATAACTTGAGGTTGTTTCCTCTTTTCCTATCACCATTATTGTTGTCTTCACAGCACTGCAAGCCTGAGGACCCAGCCCCAAGCCTGAAAAATGTATTTCTTCACCAATACAGACAAAGGTTTTCTGTCACAGACCTGATATTTGATGCTCTACATTGTATGGATTTTGCTGATGGAGCAGGTTAGAAGTGGCAGACACCTTTCTCTCAAGATTCAATGTCAAACCATGATGTGTCTGGGGGCTACAGACAAGCCTCTCCCCCCCCCAAGCCTAATTGGAAGTGTCTCCTTCTACCTTGTACATCAAATAGGTAGAAGCTGGAAACATTCACTTCCTCCAGTTTACTCCACTGCCAGCTCCCAGCTCTGTGATTTCTGTGAGAATCTGAGCAATTAAGTAGGAAAGGAGAATAGATTTTGTCTGGAGATACTAAATAACAACACAGGTAGAAGTAGAGATCAAATAACATCCTAAGTTACATCCTCATCCACAGCTCATTGTGCAGTGAGGACAGTTAGGAAACTGCCAAGAACTGTGCATAAAAAAACCCTAGGTATTTACACAGCACATTTAAAGTAATTTAAACATTTGGATTAAAACAGCTGAGTATTATTTCCCTTGTACAGATGAGGAAATGAAGGGACAAAGAAGAAAACTCTGCTCAGCACAGCTCTGAGTCAGAGGAACTACGGCCTCTAGGACACCAAACTGTTCTCATTTTGATGTCTAAAGGTTTCTGCTTAGAAGAAAGCAGTAAAAATGAGCCAGACTGGGTCAGACTCAAAGCAAGACCATCTTAAAATAATCTGCTGTAACAACTGGAGTACAGAAACAGCATCACTGGGTTTTTCCTCCTTCAGCCTCCAGTATTCTTGGCTTTTAAACCACACTCACAGTGCTGCTTTTCCTCCCCTTTTAAAGGCTGAAAACCAACACCAGAAATGTCTTGCTCTGCAGAAAAAAACAAAAAGTCTTCAAGGAAGGAGCAGATCAGCTCGAAGTCATAAAACCAGTAGCTGGAACATAAATATTTTATATAAACCTTTAGGATTCTATGTCCTAGAAACGACTGGAGAAGAAACACAGACTTGTGGAAGGTGAGTTCTCTTCTGACTGTATTTTACAAGGTTCAGCCTAGCAGTACAATGACATGAGTATCAAAATCAAGCAAACAGGATTACATTACATGGCTGAAACAACCAAAATAGTGATGTGCTTCACAAAGGCTACACAGGTCAACCCCTAGCAGACCATCCTTGCTTCCAACCAAAACCACCTGCTGCCAGAGCTTTGGGGCTTGCTGACATGACGTGGGTTTGGTGCAATCCCATCTTCAGGGCAGTCCTTCAGTGCCTTCCAGACACACAGGGACACTGTTCTCCAGCTCAGGGAGTTCATCAGACAATTAATTTTCCCAGAAGAATTGGCTGACCTAAGGTCTGGACTCCTCAGTGGCACAATCTTCTCCTGTATTAGAGCATGGCTGGTTTTTGGCTGGAGCAGCTCCGGCACTGGCTGCGCGAGCACCAGAATTGGCACAGGGAATGAGGTGACCCATGGAGGGGTTCCAGCATCCAACCAGCTCAGGCTGCTGGGGAACTGCTCCAATGCTTCTTGTCAATCTTCACATCCCAATTTCAGCCCAGTCACAGAATGGATTGTAAACTCCCTTTTAACTCCAATCCTCAAAATCAATCTTTTTGCCTGAAGACACCAACAGAACTGGAATACTTTCCCAGGCAGAGGCATTTGTCTTCTAAACCTGAAGGCACTGAGCTCATGCTGAGGAGGTGAGGACCACAAGTCAGCTGGGCACTGCTGTCTGATGCTCAGCACACTGTCTGTGGGACTGCCATTGCTTTCTCTCTTATCAGTCTTGGATAATGAGTTTAAAGAAGTTCAATAGCACAAAATGTGGAACTGGCAGTGGAAGACATTATTTTCATAGGTAAGTGATGAGTTTCTCCTGGCAGCTGCTGGAGCAGACCTGCCCAACTGAGCCAATATCACACAGTAGGTATTCCCAGAGTTTTAATCTCTTTAAATTGACCATAGGTTGTGAATGTTTACTTTCTGGCCTTGACTTCTTGAAGCCTATCAAAGTTCTAATTTAGCTTCTGTACTGGATTCATTTCAACTGCCCTGGAATTGGCTTGACCAAGGTATGCTCAACCAAGTCCTTCCTGCGGAACACAACAGGAGGCAGAAGGTGGTTGACTTTTCTCCTTCCCTATGCTCAGGTGTGCTCAGTACTATTCCAGATCTCACTCAGGAGGCAAGAGGAATGACCTGGCTGGTTTAGTAGCCACTGCTCCCTGCAACACAGGCACCTCCTCCCAGGCAGGAGCTGGCCTTGTGAAGTTATGAATCTACCTTAATAGACTAAGACTAGGAGGCTGATTCAAGCTGGTTTAAACAAAAGAACGCAGAGCATGATCTGTAACATGATGCTCTAAGGAAGCCAGAACCAGAAAGGAGTAGTTGCTTGGTAGAGTTACAATACTGGTGTTCCTGGACAGCTTTCCTTACCAAACCAACAAGCTCTGCCCTCAAGGGTGGTTTCTGACTGCAGGCCCACAAGCACTGCTCTGAGATATCCACACACTCCACCTTCTCCTCAGACACTCCTTCTGGTCCCTCTCCCCATCAGGGCTCAATGCCTTTTTGGTTGCACCAATCCTAATTGCCCTGGAACTCAGGAAGAGCCACATTTGGGAAGATGTGCCACAAAAAGGACACTGGCTTTGTGCAGCCAAGAGAGCAACCTCCTGCAGCACCCTCTTATCCTTCAGCAGAGCACTCACATAGCTCATTATCTCTGATGGGGCACTGAAGTGCTTTGCCTAGTGAAACTAGGACTCCTTTGCTTTCTCCCACTCTTGGTTTGGGAGATGTTTAACAGGTCTTGAAACGTTCAGGCTTTCTGATACATTTCTAAAGTCATCCAGATGGAAGGTGACAAAGGTAGGAAGGAAGCCAGTAAGCCCAAGGTGAATGCTACTCTAGCCACACAGCAACTTAAAACACCAAAAAAAGACAGAACATGTATTGCCAAAATAAGTATGAAAGATGTTGTTTTGTTATCAGAACCAAGAATGCTCAAACCTAGACCAGACTACATAGGGGCAAGTAAAATTAACACACCATTAACCACGAGCAAGCAAAAGAACACAAATGAAATCATCAAGAGCTTTGGAATTTAGGTTTTCTAGAAATTGGCATAAATGCTACATCCCCAAGATGAGGTGCTTACGTTGTGCAGTGCTACATTCAAGACTGGAGACTCCTCTGCTCCTTGGGGCCAGTCTGGGTATGCACAACTCCATCCAGAAACAGCTAGGCTCTCACCCTCGAGACTAGCAAGACAAAAAAAAATAACACCTGGTGGATTAGATCTTTCCTTCATACAAAGTCCATTAATGCCAGAAGTGTTTGAGATGTTTAGGAACTTACATTTTGAAGGGAGACTCATTCTGCAAAGGAAGCTCAGCATGACAAATACAAGACTTGCAGCAGAGGAAAACAGTGATATTTAGTGTATTTACTAAGCAGTCTCTTGTTAGTTCTGTTGTGCATCTAGGTAGAACTAAACTCCTGGGATTCCATTTCCCCTCACTGATCTGCTCATCACAACACAGATCCAGCTGTAAAGTGCAATGGATGCTTTGGTTTCCTTAACTAAAGAAAGCACTTTTAGAATGGTTTTAAGCCATAGTTTAAGGACATTATTGGAGCAGGTGATCATCTCTTCTTCCAGTCAGAGAAGAGCCATCCACTCAACAAAAATCTGGTAGACTAGTGGATTTTAGAGCAGTTCTGTTATGTCAGTTACTTGGAGAAATTTGGAAGAGCTCCACATTAAACAAGGATTTGCTGATCAAACCAATGCAAACTCCCAGATTTGGATTTACATTTTAAGGAACACCTGACAAACAGTTGGCATACCACATCCTGATCCCAAGACAAGACCATTGTCACAACCTAGAAGTATTTCCAGAACCATCTCCTCAACATAAAAGCAGGAAGGAATGGGGATGCTGACAGGGTTCACAAGTCTGAGCAAAAGCATCTATAAAGGTAATGTTCTGTACATTTTATTTCAATAAAGACATAAGACAAACAGCGTAAAGATGCCCAGATGCCCTAAAGATAAATACATTTAAAAGATTCTCATTAAAATGAATCTGTAGTATTTCTTTCCTGCAAGCAAAATACCTTTCTTTAAATACAAAAAAAAAAAAAAAATCAGTATTCTGAATTGCAATTTTCACTTTTTTTTTCCTGCAGAAAATCTGCCATGATGATTTTTGTTGGGTTTTTTTTTTAATGAATAAGGATTTTTCCACAAAACAGGCTTGCTCTACATGCTAAGTTTTTAAACAGTTCAGTGACACAATGTGCTAGCTACATACACAACAGAGAATATAGTAAGAAAACACTCAACCTGATGAAAAGTTAAAATCTTCATTAATACACTGGAAAAAAGTTGACATAACTCATGCCTTTTGAAAATCAAAAAAATACAAAAATTAAATGTCTTCCTAAAAAGATTTTTTTTTTCCTTATTTTAAGGACTCCTTTGAAAATGAAGCTGCATGTAAATTTGTACAATAAAAATTGTACAAGTAAACAGGTAATATACATAAAAAATTAATTGACATACTTCTCAATTAGCAGTTGTCCACCTTTAATTTCCCAATACTGTACTTTCTTAACAAGCAATACAAAATAGCAAACTTCTCTTTAGAAAAAGTGCTGTTTCTGTGACAATCTTGTCCACAACAACCAGTCTGAGCCTGTGGTGTGGTAATGCAGTCGAGAGAGGCAAAAGCATCCTGACTTCTACAAATTTATACCTTCCATAAAAAGCCTCCTGGAACAGGAGATTACACACCATTATAAAAATATCCACCTCTTGGAGTAGCTGCATTAGAGAACCAAGGCTGAGAGACTTATTTCCACTATGATAGCAGGTGGTGGCTTGGGGAGTGTGTGTGTGAGTGTACCACAGGATTGTGCCTAGCTGCTGGCGGGTAACCCCCTGCGCTGGGGACTGATTGTAACGCAGAGTGGCACAGGGGAAACCCCCTCAGCCCATGCCAGAAGGTCTGGAACCAAAATACTGAGCAGAACACTGTGCAGAAAACACTTCAATCTTGGAGGAAACAGAAGGCAGCAGGAAAAAAAATTGCATCGAACCTAATGAAGGTGACCAAGCTAGTTCTCCTGTCAAGATTGGCATGCACAGCGTAGTCTGAGGTATTCCTTTTGTCCATCGCTTGTTTGTGCCACTGCAAGGGATTCATCTGTCCAGAGAACATGCCATCACAATGGTTTGAAATATTCTGAATATTAGGAATTCTTATCTTCTTATCATCTAGCCAGTCTCTTGATTTTTTTTTTTTGTTTTTGAAAAGAGAGATTTCAACTACAGTAGAATATTACAGAAAGAAAATATAAATGCAGGGAAGGGGAGGTTTTCTTCCTAAATGAAACTTACGTGGGCTAAAGCTAGAGAGTATTTTTAAACAAATATACAGTATGCAGGCAGACAAAGCAGGCAAACAGCCAGCCAACTCTTGAATAAAAAAAACAAAATAAACTAAGAAAATTTGGCTATTTCCAGAAAAAACTATGAAGCGCCTCAACTAAAAGGAATGCATAATGAAATCCTACTCTAATACAGGTCAAAAAAGGTAAAAAGGTTATAAACCTTAACAGGAAAAAATAAAACAACTTTTTTTTACTGGCCATTCCTGTTGAAATGAGAGTCTTAAAAGTAACAGAAACAAAGTGGCTACAAACCCACTTAGAGCACCGAACAGAGAGAAAACACGAGTCCATTTTCAATCTCTGTTATATCATAAAATCCTGTGTTTCTACAGGTCAAACTGCTGGTGGCAGAAACAGAATTCTTTATAAACTGCAGATGTCCTGTACATAAAAAAAATTGTTGTTGTTTTTTTCATTGGAGTTGCACTAGTTCTAAAGACTTTTCTGTTCTAGCCTACCTACTGTGGGGTACGGTGTTGGACTGCACGTACTCAATCCCAGCTCCCAGAGTCTCTTCCTGTAACCCTTGATTATTGTTGGGCACCAAAGATAAGAAAAGCAAGACGGGGTACAAAAATGCAAAAATTTCAACAGTAATGGCAATGTTTTGTTTCAGTCCAAAAGGGTCCTGCATTTTCTCCCCCCCTTCAGGTAAGTGGACAAAAAAGGCTTTAGTCTGGGGGTAGCAAGTCATGCAAGCGAAATCTGTCTCGGATGTGAGGTCGGACATCTTCGTTCTGTAGGGGAAGAAAGAAAGGTGCAGGGTTTAGGAGAATGAGCACACCTAGAGAGCAGACTTGAACTGGGTTAATCACAGAATCACAAAGGTCGGAAGAGACCTCTAAGATCATCAAGTCCAACCATACCTATCACTACCACACCACTAAACCATGGCCCTAAGTACCACACCTAAGTGTTTCTTAAACCCCTCCAGGGATGGTGACTCCACCACTCCCCTGGGCAGCCTAGGCCAAGACTTAACAACCCTTTCAGTAAAGAAATTTCTCCTTATATCTAATCTAAACCTCTACTGCTGCAACTTGAGGCCATTTCCTCTCATCCTCTCACTGTTAACCCTGGAGAAGAGACCTACCCCCATCTCACTACAACCTCCTTTCAGGGAGTTGTAAGGAGGTTGTAAGGTTAATTTTGTAAGGTTGTTTGTAAGGTTAATATTCTAACCCAAGGATCTTAATATATGCATGGCTTCTACTTTGTTATATGTAATTACAAGAGACTTACAGGAATAACTACGTGACATCCCCAACAATTTAGGAGTAATTTTGTTGTGTTTTAGGACTGAAGACACTCATCACAGCCCACAACAGGCAGTATTTAATCTCAATGCCTACAGAGTCTCAATTTCATTACAGCTGACATTTATAATTCTCCATTTTTTGTTTCAAAGCACAGTTAGAATTAAGGAGTCTGCCTTTTGCTATGTAAAGAAGTCCTTGTGCTACTCTGCAATACTGCCCAGAGTAGCCTTTACAAAGGGAGACACACTTTCAGCAGTCTAAATCTCACTGACTCAAAAAGATCTTAAAATATGTGCAAATCTTTAAAAGAGTTAACTAACATTTTTGGGCAAGGGGTGGGGAAGAGCCATGTAAAGGAATCACTTACCAGCTCTACAAGTTTCTCCAGAAATGGAATCAATTTTAGGAGTTCGTTGTCATTTTTATCCATGAACCAGCTTTCTATAGGAATTCCATTTGAAAGCTAAAGTGAAAATAAAAACCAACATCAACACACGATTTACATTTCATTTTTCTAAAAATATGACTTGTGAAAAAGCATTCTGGGGGAAAAATGGTTCCAAGCTGGAGTTTATTAATATGTATTTTCCCTCTAAGGTTTGTATTAAAATGCACTTCCAACATTACTACAAAAATTTCTACATCAAAGCAGCAACAGATCTAGCTCTAAAAGTTCTGCTGAACTAAAAAGTGTTGTTATTTTGGAGACAATTTTCTGTTAAAGCACATATGGATACTGACTGTACACTGGCAAATGAGGCTAAGGCAAAGAGATTTGTGCTGTTTGGCATCCTGAAGGTAGGTGAGACATTAAGAGGTCACACTACTTGTCAGAGTTGTGTCATTTCATCCAGTAATTTGTTCTTCATCATTTCACTAGCATTATAAAACTAAACTCACAACAGAGTCCAAGCCACAGACTTAGTCTGGTGGTTTCCTTAGTGATCCATTGCCCTGTTAAGCACGAGCCAGCATTGGCCCCCATGGCCAAGAAGGCTAATGGGGTGCATTGGCAAGAGCATTGCCAGCAGGTTAAGGGAGGTTCTCCTCCTCCTCTACTCTGCCCTAGTCAGGCCACAGCTGCAATCCTGGATCCAGTCCTGGGCTCCCCAGTGCAAGGGAGACAAGGAACTACTGCAGAGAGTCCAGCAGAGGCTAGGAAGAATGCTGAGGGCACTGGAGCATCTGTAGCAGGAGGAAAGGCTGAGGGCCCTGGGGCTGCTTAGCCTGGAGAAGAGCAGAGCCAGAGGGGAGCTGCTCAATGCTGAGCAAGAGCTCAAGGGTGCAGGGGGCAAGAGGCTGGGGCCACACTCTGCTCAGTGGTGCCCAGGGCCAGGCCAAGGGGCAATGGGCACAAACTGGAACCCAGAAAGTTGTATCTAAACAGGAGGAGGAGAAACATTTCTGTGAGGGTGCCATAGCCCTGGCCCAGGCTACCCAGAGAGGTTGTGGAGTGATTCCAAAACCACCTGGAGGTGATTGTGGTCAAGCTGCTGTCGGTGAGCCTGCTGGAGCTGAGGGCTAGGTGATCTCCAGAGGTCCAACCCCTACCATGCTAGGGTTCTGTGGTTTCACACTTTGTGAGGAGCTGACCAAGTGCAAAAAGTGACTTCTTGTATGAACAAAAACAAGAGGAAAAAAAAAAAGCAAAATCAGAGTGATTTGTTCCAGTTTGGTTTGTAAACTTCACTACAACATTATGCACAAAACCCAAACAAGAAGTTAAATCAAAAACATACTGCTTCATTCTCTTCCAGCAGGCATTTTTTTGGCCATTTCTGAGGTTTGCCACCAGCAGCATCCTTCCTTCCTTACCTGATAAGCAAAGGCTTGTGGTGAATTGTCAATGATGATGGTTTTGGAAAGATCTCTCCCAAGAATGTTTAAATCCTTTATGTAATTTCCTTGTACACACACACAATGCTCACGGAAAAGTCGATGCCTGTGATTAAAGCAATACACCAATTAATGAGACAAATTACAACAGCCACATTGAACATGGAGAAAGTTAACTTTGCCAAATGTTATCAATTTTTTTTCTCTTCTCATCTGCTTAGCTCCTTTGAAAGAATTGCTCCCTTTTTCCATTCTGTTGAGCTTCTTTCTGGTAAGATTACTAGTTAAGGTGATTTTATGTTAACCTAATTCTGCAGGTATTGAAACAGAAAATCCTTGTCAACTAGGTCTTGCTTCCTAACTCTTTTTGCTGATGGATTAACCAAGAGACCCAAATCACTCAGATGATTTTGCATGATTAGTTCTGCACAGGAGCCAGTTTCTTGGGGTTTATTCTCCCTTTCTTTTATTGTTGGTTCCAGCACAGGGCTCCCTATGCCTCTACATGCTAGAACAGAAAGTATTGGAAGAAATTGTTCCTTTTTTCTTACCTCTGTTGGCAATTAACCTATTTCAGTTATTAGAGCTTGAAAAAAAGCCTTGAGGCCAAAACATTCCATCAACTTCTTCCTTTCCAATTAGCCTACTCTCTTTTCATTTATTACAGAAGAAATGGATAGAGAGACTAAAAGGACAAAACTACCTGAAATCAAACTCCCAGTTCATGGAGTATCAATGGAATTACAATGTAAAAATCAACTGCAAACTAGGCAGATGTTGATTTGGCCATGGTTGTGTTACAACAGACTTTCTTTGAGGCTGCTTACAGTTTTCACTGAAGTTTTCAGCAGCTGTACCTAGTGTGCCTCATTTCATAGAGGGCTTGAGTTCCTAGTGTTGCCATGGAGGGAAAAATCAGCTGATGCCTCGGCAGCAAATCAATTTATATATAGCTTCTGAGTCACACGTGTGGAGTGCCTGACAAGTCCACCTTTAGGGTAATGTCAAAACTCCTCCTGCCTTGATGTCAGCTTACCAGTGGCACATGAATCATACCTAAATTCATGCATCACACTCATCTTCCTGCTGATGCCTGGAATACTGTTCAAACTGCAGCCCTGAATCACAGGGATTGGGCTCCTGCAGAAGGGTTTTCAATGCTACAGATGCACACACTCAGACTCCCTCTCTGTAAGTGCAAGTGCCTCACTTGTTCACATGTCCTGTGTGGCTCTGTCACTCAGCTGGGCTCAGCTATTCCAGTCCCTGAGAGGATCTGAAAGTCAAGTTCTGTTTCTCTGTTCAGTGCAATTAAGTCTACCAAACTAGGATTCTGTTGTATGTGTTGCATAAAAACAAGCAGGGAGTTGACTGTTCCTGGATGAAAAACTCTTTATGCTTTTACAGCAGCTGAGTTATGATGTGGCTAAAATACCAGGTGAACACAACAGATGCAGCCACTGTCTCAGTCCAAATGGTGATTTTATTATGCTTGTAAACTCAACTTTTCACTAAAGAATGTTACAATAAGATGATGCAGGGAAGTGCTCTGCCAGGGATGTCCTGGGTACACAACTGACACACTTGGACTCTAATCAGGTAGCTGTTTACTGCCCTTATTAGGACATCCTATGTAGGATGAATCTCCGAGAAGACTCCTCTTTGGTTTCAACTTCCCAACATAGCAGCTCACCTTCCAGATGGGAATAACAGAAAGAATTTCACCCAGTAGAATTTCTTTCTGCCGTAAGAAACTTCTCTAGAGAAATGCCAATCACTCCCAAACAAAGCTCAGGATTAAGAAAAGACATTACAACCCTAACCAACTGCACTACAAAACCCACAAACAAATTATTTTGGGATTGAATAAGAAATAAAAGCATGCTGACTGTAAAGATAATGATACCATTTGGAATTTATAAAGAATAAGGCAAGTTTGAAGAGTTTAAGAATAATCTAACACTCAGTTCAGTTTCTTTTCTTTGGACTGAGTATTCCCAAGCAGTTCTACCACAGCTTTGGTACCCCAAGAGGTTATTTTCTGTGAGCAAGCCCAAAATGTACAGAGAATGGACAGGTACAGTTTGTACCACAGAGGCAGTGCAAAGCTGCCTGGCTTTATCTTATCACCAAAGCAGTGATTCAATCACTTCCTTTCATTTTTCTCTCACTCTTACATCAGATAAACCCCCAAAGAATCAGCTTAGTGAGATAATGCAGTAACAAACATGTCAACAGCACAGTTGTTAGGAAGTAGCACTGATTACAACAAGTAGGGTCACAATTTTTACCTGACCAGTTGCTTTTTAGGGTCTAGTATGTTCAACAACTTGTCTGCATACACCTTCTTAGAAGCAGTAAAAAGGATGATCTGTGGATTAAAAAGGGAAAAAGTGATTATTTTAGATGCAAGTATGTGAATGCAGTTTAAAAAATGAGATTGAAAAAGGCAGTGTCTACTTGTTTTTACCTCATAAATCTGAGACATACGTTCCAGGAATTCTCGGAAGAATGGCCTTAATCGGACATAAACCTGGAGCAGAGAGGGATCTGAGTTAAGACTCAAAATGCTTCAGCTAGCACCCACATTACTATTATTGTAGAGATTAGATCAAAATGAGCATTAGGAATAAAGTAAACAGCAAATAGTAACTTCCTACAGAAGAAGCACTCAATGACAACTCAATTCGTTTGCAGCCTGAGCAGCAGGAAGTGAACGTGCAAGATGATGGAATTAGGCTCAACAAATTTACTAGGAAATTTGATGGGATTAGGAATAATCTCAATTCAAATATAAAAGTTGGACAATTGCTAAAAACAAAAATAAAATATGGAACTGGTTGCTTTGAGTAAACATTTTGAATCAGCTTTCACCAGCTGGGCAGCATCAGTTCAACTACTAGAGAACGTTTGCCAGCACATGAACTAAATCATCCTCTTCACATTGAGTTACACATTGAGGGTGGAGGTGGCAGAACGATTACCAAAACAAAAAAAGCTTCAGCTGTTTCCAAATTTCCATAAACTCAAATATCACCAGCACAGAAATCATTCTCTGTAAAAGACTAGACTCACAAGAAGAGATACATGAGATCATCTACCTGAAAGTGACTTATACTCATAAATGCATAACATACACAGAAAGCCTCCTCATTTTGTTTTTGAAAAGTTTAGTTTTGTTTGGGTTTTGTGGTTGGTTGGTTGTTTTGGGGTTATTGTGGGTTTGGTTTTTGGGTTTGTTTTAGTTTTTTTTCCTTCCCCAAATGCTCATCACATGCCCTTATTTCAATGGCAACAAAAGCTAAATGTGCAAAACCAAAGTTGTCATTCAATGGCTTCCTTGTTCAAAAGACACACGACTCGACTCTTTGAAGATGGTATTGAAAGGAAACCTCGCTCCTTCCACGCATTAAAAAACCCCAATAAAACACAGGTGTTCCACTCAGTGCCAAAATCTCTGGAATTAGGATAAGGAATGTCAATATCCCTGTGACACATCTCTACACCTGATGATTTTAGAAGGTGAAAAGCAGAGGTTGATTAACTTGCTCTTACCCACTGCACTTCCAAGATGAGCACTCACCAGCATGAGGAGACCCTGTCTCCAGCCCAGTTAATCCTGGGCTATGCTGGACACCACTACCAGGCCACCCTGAATGCTCCTACTTGTATCCAAAACAGCCTTGAGAAAGCCTGCTGCATGGCCTGACAGCACATGCAGCCACCTTGGTTCAGACCCAGCACCCAAGCTTGTTCCAAGCCTGGCAGCAGAATGGACTTGCCAGGTAGACAATCCTGACTCATTTCCAACTGGATCCTGTCTCAAATGACTCCAGATGAAGACCACCCCATCAGCTGGTTGTGGCTCTTCAAGCCCAGATTTCTTTATGGATACTGCTTAAGATCATAGACTCATAGAATCTCCTGAGTTGGAAGAGACCCCCAAGAATCACAAAGAGCAACTCCTGTCTCTGCACGGGACATCCCCAAAAATTACACCATGTGCCCAAGGGCCTTGTCTGAATGCTTCCTGAAGACACACAAAAGCTTCCTGGCTTTCAGACCCAAAGCTTGATGGCTCCTCTGTTACTTCTGAGGGACAGAGCAAGTGGAGTTCACTCCAAGGCAGAGCCAGAATTCACCACACTGTTTGCTCATTCCACTGCAGAAATCAAGCAGAGCATCTAAGCTGTCACTGGCAACAGAAAGATGGAATACATGGAACACTGGATTCAATCACCTGTAAATGACTTATGGAGCTCCAGAGCACCTCTGAAGGATCACAAAGGGAATTATTCTGTGATCTGAAGATACATTTCAGCTGAGTAACTGAATGAAAACATTTGCCTTTTTTTTGCCTCTGGCCTGCTAGTGCACAGAAGGTGCCCTCTGAGTGGAACAGAGGGTGAGATGATCCCATGTGTGGGACTTGAAGCCAACAACAGAAACAAAACCTCGTTAGCAAGAGGGAAAAAAAGATAAATTTCTTCAAAAGATAAGCTGCTTATCTTATTATGTAAAGTAACACAAGTACAAAGTCTAAAGTCTACAGTTAAAGGGCTGAAAGTTTGTTTTCCAGTCAGGTGTAAGATAGCATTTAACAGATAGGGAATTTAAGAAAACTTCAGCTTGGCAAAGACTACTTTTACAAGTCCATATTTTTAGAAACCTTTTCCCCCCCCCATGTTTTTTCTGTTTAGCTGTTTCTATTCCCAGTACCTCACACAAAAGGACCTGAGAACAACATCTTGAGTCAGTACAGCATCTTTGGTAGTTGCTGGAAGGGAATTCCTCCTCCCATGCTTGCTCCTTCATGGGATGTCAATGTCAGCCACACAGAGCTAACACCACCACTAAAAGCAGAACAAATCCCCAAATCTAGCAGTTTCCACAGGAGTCAAAAATCACTCTCAGAACCCAGCAGGCTCTGTCTGTTAGAAGAGAGGTAAATCTGGCACTTGCAAGTGCATTCTCATTACCAAGCTTAGAAGTGTGGGTTAGATGAATGGAGTGTAGGATGGATTGAAAACTGGCTGAAGGACAGAGCCCAGAGGGTTGTAATTAATGGTGCGGAGTCCAGCTGGAGGTCTAAGGAGTGGTGTTCCCTAGGGCTCAGTACTGGGTCCAGTCCTGTTCAATACATTCATCAATGACCCGGATAAAAAGAACAGAGTGTGTCCTCAGATGGTTTGCTGATGACACCAAACTGGGAGGAGTGGCTGACACCCCAGGAGGCTGTGCTGCCATCCTCTGTGACCTAGACAGGCTAAGAGCTGGGCACAGAAAAACCTTATGAAATTCAACAAGGACAAGCATAGGGTGATGCACCTGGGGAGGAATAACCTCATGCACCAGGACAGGTTAGAGGCTGATCTGCTGAAAAGCAGCTCTGTGGAAAAAGCCCTGGGAGTCCTCAAGGACAGCAGGATGCCCATGAGGCAGCAATGTGCCCTTGGGGCCAAGAAGGCTAATGGCATGCTGGGGTGCTGCCAGAAGAGTGTGGTCAGCAGGTCAAGGGAGCTTCTCCTTCCCCTCTGCTCTGCCCTGGGGAGGCCACAGCTGGAGTAGTGTGTTCAGTTCTGGGCTCCTCTGTTCAAGAAGGACAGGGAACTTGTGGAGAGGAGCCAGAGAAGGGCTACGAAAATGCTGAGGGGACTTGAGCACCTCTCTTCTGCAGAGAGGCTGAGAGAGCTGGGGCTGGTTAGCCTGGAGAAGAGCAGACTGAGGGGGATCTGATCAATACTTAAAGGGTGAGTGCCAAGAGGATGGGGCCAGGCTTTGTCCTGTGGTGCTCAGGGACAGGACTAGAGGCAATGGGAAAGAACTAGCACCCAGGCACTTCCATCTGAACATGAGGAGGAACTGTTTTCCTTTGAGGGTGGTGGAGCACTGGCCCAGGCTGCCCAGGGAGGTGCTGGAGTCTCCATCTCTGACAAGATTCCAAACCCAACTGGACACATCCTGTGCAAGCTGCTCTAGGTTCTCCTGCTCTGGCAGGGGAGGTTGGACTAAATGATCTCCAGAGGTGTCTTCCAGCCCCTAACATTCTGGGATTCTGTGAAAGTGTACAGCAAGAATAATGACCAAGACAGAAGGCAGGTAATGCCAGGCACTGGAGATGTCTTTGATGCAGAAAGAAACCATCACCCAGTGGATGGTTTTCCCTAGCAAGGGAAGTAAGTGAACAGCTCAGGAGAAGCTGTACCAGGGAAGTAACCCTGGCTGGATTATCAGTGCTCCTGCCTCCACCCTCTGGCTGCTGCTGCAGAGACTGTGCACAGCTCTTAGAAATGAACACCACCACCATCAAGGTTTCCACTTGGAACCAGTGACCAACATCCCCACATTGTGGTGACAATGAACAGTGCTCCACAGGAATCCCAACACAGGTCATCCACCTGGCCAAGTGTGACACCTGCAGTTTATAACCCAGGCAGCTGTGAAATGCCAGACAGTTGCTTATCTCTCTTTAAAGAGGATGATAACAAATAGACACAGGAAGAATTCACATGTTAAACAAATAAAAGGTAGATATTGCTCTGTGCACACTGATTACCTGGTAAATGACATCTTGAAAAAGAACTGGAAAAGTGAGTGCAGCATCTTCTAATTCATTTAGACTACAGTGCACTAATGTTTCATCCTGTAAAAAAATAGAAGATGGTATAAGAGAAAAGAGAAGTTGCTTTCTGGATTATATCCTCATTTTAAGGTAGATTTATTTCATGTGACAAAACTTTCTTTTGCTCAAGTGCTGTCAAGATTGAAGAAGAATTCTTAGAATGAATTATCCATTTCATTATTCTTGCAGGTTTTCTTAAAAAAAAATCACTAAGAATTATGTGCTAGGGGCATAATTATAAAGAGATATTTTAATTTTGTAGGCTAGCCTGTCATTCAGTTCAACCCTGCATCTGTCAGTTGGAATGATCTATGCACTCAGAGGCCACTAGAGGACATGGCAGCTGACACTGGGCATGACAAAATGTTCCTGCCATCATTAACTGGGTCTGAAACAACTTCCCAAACAGAGACTGAGAGAAATTAGGATTATAATACCACTGTATTTTCTCTGCCATCATTAACAGGGTCTGAAACAACTTCCCAAACAGAGACTGAAAGGAATTAGGATGATAATACAAATATATTTTCTGTAAGTATTTAAAAAGTGGATTTGTGCCCTCTTACAATGTTCTAAGAATTAAAAGCTTCATTCTTGACCAATCTTGATGCAAGACACAATAAAGCTGAATTTTCCTCATTTCTTGCATCTCATTTTTTTTCCCCACACATGGGATTTTGAACAAATTTATGGGACAGAAAACTCTTTGTCCAAGATGAGAAAAATTGTAATGCTTTTTGGTTTTGAACAGGATGTTAAGCATTCACCAATTACAGCAAACATTCTATTCTTGCCTTTCCATCTTTTTTCTAATGCAGACAGTATTTAACTAAAAATACTCAAAACTGTGTAACATTCAACAAGGCCTTTTTTGTTTAAAGTAAACATGAGTAATTCCAGCAACAAACAAACTCCATGAAACACTGCATACCCCCTGCTTTTGGGATGCGTTTATAAAGATGCTTACCAAGTCTAGAACTAATGAGAATTCTGGTGTGCTTCTTGTTTTCAGGGGAAGGGCTGGCTTCCTGTTCAGCTGTTCTTCTGTTAGTGGTGGGACATGTTTGATGAAATAGTATCTGGAAAGAATACAGATATTTGCTCTAGCAATGTATATCCATTATTGAACTGGAAATGTTGTAGCCTGACTTAATATTTCAAATATTTCAGGCTGCACAAGAAATAAGTATTTGAAATGGAAAATAAATTTCACATCAGTATACTTAAAGTTGAGAGGGTTGGGAATTTATTACCTCAATATAAATGTTCCAACTTAAGGCATTTTGATTTAATCCAATAGTCAAAATAGAATGATCAGTTTTCCGAAGAAAAAGGGAGCACTTACGGATCAAAGACTTCCCAGTCTTCTTCATAGGTAGCTTCTGCATGAGCTGATGAGTAGCCACTGTCTGGAGATACTGGTGCTAAAATTCAACCAAAATGAGCCAAACAAACAAAATAAAACAAAAAACCACAAGAGCTAGGTCTTATTAGTGCAGTTTTTAAAAGTGAAAGTTTGCACTTGATACACCAGTGCTTCAAACAACAGTGAAAAAGCTTTCCCACCAGCCTCACCCTCTCAGTCCCCATGTCTCCTCTGAAACAAGCTGCACAGCTCCTCAGGAAAGCTACCCAAGAGCTTTGTATCGCCTCATGGCCCAGCCAAAGTGCAAGTGCCTATGACACACAGCAAGGCATTCTGATGGGTGGGAACTACCTGGATGAGCATTCCAGCCTAAGAAGCTAGCAACCTTCTTGAAAGTGCTGGTTAACAGTTGGACTTGATGATCTGATAGGTCTTTCCCAAGCTAAACAACTCTCTGATTCTACAACTCTTCCCTTCTGTAGCTCACTCACACCTCATGTCTGAGAGGTCCTTCTGAACCAAGGCAACAGATCAGCTGGGAAGGTCTGGATTGGACCTGCTGATCACATCAACCCCTCCACTTCCTCAAAAGAAGTCCTCCAAACCCTCAGTACCAATGTTTTGAAGGTCTAGGGAGGATGGAGGTAACTGTTAGAATATGATGTTGGCCATTCACAAAGAGGAGAAGCTGAATTTTAAGGATATAGCTTTCCTCCACCCCCCCAAGTCTTAATGTGGAAAATTCACACAGGAGCTAGTGAGGTGAATGAGAAACATCTATGTCACATTATCAGCATGCTGCAAATTGCTCTTCCATGAGAAGCAAGTCAGGCTGTGCATTAATGGGGAGTTCAACATAAATCAAAATGCCTTTCTTCTGGAGAAGAAAGCTTGGCTTCCATACTTGAGCCTAAGGCAAAGAGACCTTTCTTACCTGTTAGTGGTGGCAGGTCACGGTCAGTTGGTTCCTCCACTTCTTCTAAACCATTGTTGACAGCAGACCTGACCTGCACTGCTTGGCTAGTGTAAGCTGCTCCATTAGTTGATGTTGCAGTACTTGTGGTGATCTCATCTACTTGTTCCATATCAAGCTGTTTGACTATTTCTTCAGCTTCAACAGCTTGTCCTGGAGAATCTGATCCTGATGTTCCTGAATGAAGAGAACACTTACCATTAGGATCTTTAAGCTGAGTAACTGATTAATTAGAGTGATAGTTGTTATTAACCACTCAAATAGAAGCTTCAGAAGAATTACAGAAGCATAGAAGCATTAAGGTTGGAAGAGAACTCTAAGACCATCAAGTCCAACCATACCACTAAACCATGGCCCTAAGTAGAGCATCTATACATTTCTTAATGCTCAGCCTTTCTAAGAATTAAGGAGCCTTTATCTGGTAGTAGTAACTCTTGGTCTGTAAATCAGAATGAGAAGTGTATTGCCACTGAAAACAGCTTTTTCCTTAAAAAGAACATCGTTATTATTCTTAGCTTTAGCACCATTGGCTTTTCAAATAACACTCACCATTTTTATTTGCTGGTGAAAAAAAATTGAAGACAGGAGAAAATATGGTTCCCAGTAATGTGGTTCGTGGGGGACTGCCAGTGGTAGGATTATCTTCTAATTTTCCATTTTGCTTTACATGTTGGTTTGTCATTTCGTAACTTCCAGCTTCTAGAAAAGAAAAAAAACAGGGTTTTCACAGTTAAACCCTCTTTTATTGTCACCATTTTCACTACAGGAAAGCTCCCTCGTTCTCATGGCTCAACTTGGTTGTCAAAAAAATTAAAAGTCAGCCTAAGTATTTAATATTTTAAAAAAACCAAACCAATAGCTAGCAATTTAGTAGTGACATAAAACCCAAATGTCAATTTTTTAGCACCATCTTAACACTTCAAAACAGGTCATTCTCTCATAACTTTTCCATCACTCATTTAGAGCTCTATTCTCTACTTAGCTAGAGATTTTGCAAACCTTGTTGTACTTTGAGACCTCTGTTTTGCTGACAAACTTGGCAGAAACTAGACAAGATTCCCAAGTTATCAGGGACATGGAAAAGGAAGGAACACTGTCATGCAGCACAGTCACCTAAGTCTTGTTTTCTTAGACAAGAAGTCTAAGAAGTGTTCTTCTCAAGTCAGGTTTGGAGCCACTGCTGATATTTGAAATGTCACTGACCATTTTATCAGGTCAGGATTAGATACTCAAAAAGAAACAATTTTTAAAAGAGAGGTGGTAAAATATGGGAACAGGATTGTGGAATTCTGATCCTTAGAGATATTCAAAACCCAGGTGCATCAGGCATTGAGCAGCTCAGTCTAACTCCAAAGACAGACCTCACTTCAAACTGGATCAACAATGTTGTGAGGGCAGCATGGGGACGACCCCAGATGACCTTCAGAGGTCCCTTCAGCTGTAAGCTTTCCTCTGATTCTATGACAGAAACCCATCTCTGTGTTTCAATATCTAAGCACACCTGGCTACCTCCACAAAGGTCCTAAGTTGGGAAGTCCTATTTTGCTTTTTTGGTGAGAAAAAGGGAGATCTACTCAATAGCTGTTTAGGATAATAGTTCTTTTTAAAGAAGTCAAATTAGTTTCAAACTAGCTAGTCATGATCAGAAATCCAGATTGTTCTTATAAAGAGACAAGGGATGTGTCTGAGAAGTAATGTTGCTTACCATCTTCGAAACCTTATTTTGCTATTACAGCTCACTGAAGTCAACCCCAAAAGCACAACCAACCTCCAGCACTGCAGAAATGTCCTGTATTAGTTAATGAAGATAACTGACTCACCACTCAGCTGCAGAATAATCAACTTAGAACACTGACAAACCTCCATTCATTTGACTTTTCCGCCGTACTCGGGAGATCTGTTTGTTCGGCTTCTCTCCTGTCTGAGGTGTGGATGTGATCAAGTTGTTATCGATGTCCCGTTCAATTCTACTTCTTTTGGCAGGATTTTCTCTTTCTTCCTTAAAACAGAAAAGGGAGAAGAAAGGAACATAGTGAATGGTGCCTCTTTTTTTCTCCACTGACCACCACCAGAAAATGAGAGCTGTTAGAGAAAGCTTCACAAAAGATCCATTGATGTACATGTGGTCCGATGGCATTTGAAACTCATTTAAATTGACACAACACAAGGTAAAGAGCAAAGAAATGAAACTGTACTTGGAACTTCTGCAGCAGAAAAACCTGGTTTATGTACTATTTCAATGGATAGCTGATTCATAAATATTTAAGTGCTCTGGAGTTGAGGAAACGTAGAAACAAGACAACTAAAACTGATCTGAAACTTGATTGCTCTGGTAAGGTGCAGAACAATATCCAACATGGTGGAAGTTCTCCATGCTCCCTGCAGAGAGAAGCTTGTACAGAACTATTCCATCCATCAGAGGGGACATGACAAAACTTAGCTGTTAAAAACAAAGAGGTTGTAAGCAAAACCATGAGCTAGTGATTCTCCTTACCTTTAAGGAAATGACTGTCCTCTCCTGGGGCACTTGCATGAATGATATAGAACCAAACAGTTTGGCATACTTTCTGTGCATGAGTATGTGTGTTGGCACAACATGTTTAAGACAGGTTTCTCCCCCCTTTTCCCCCCAAAAACAGCTACTACAGCTTAATAAAATGACAGTATGAAATCAAAAGCATGACCACATAGAGTACACTGAGACATAAGCTGTGAGACAGTGCAAAATAAATTGAATTAAAGTTCAAAATAAATAAGGCCATAGAGCATATCAAAATTATTTCAATTACAATATTACCTTTCTGGAGCAGTTTTACCTCTTTAAAAAGAGAAAACCTGTTCATGTGCTCAAAAACCCAGTAAAGAGATCTTTTAGAAGAATTAATCTAAAGTCCATGTTAATAGTACAGTAGCTAATTGAAATACTAACATGGAAATGCATTGACATCCACATCACAAAACAAGTGAACACCACTGATCCCAAAAGCTTCCTACTGGCAATATCCTTGACCAACAACCTTGGTGAGAACATTCTGATTACCCCCCCACTTATAATTAATAATATTGTATATGCTATAAATCCATATGATAAAGAGAAAATGAACTGACACAAGAATAGTAAAGGTATCTCATCTTCTGGTTCATTTGTTCAAATGCTGAACACAGAGGGAAAAATGAGAGAAATGTATTTTTACAATTTATCCATCCGTCTTTGCCTTAAGGAAAACAAGTGTAGGAACACCTCACCCTCCCTGGACTTGCTGGCCACACTGCTGGGGATGCAGCCCAGAATTCTGGGCTGGGACTACACATTGCTGGCTCCTACTCAATTTTTCAACCCCTGACACCAAGTCCTTCTCTTCAAGGCTGCTCTCAATCCACATATTGCCCAGCCTGCTTTTCTGCTTCAGACTGTCCCAACTCAGGTGTAGGACCTTGCACTTGGCCTTGTAGAACCTTACGAGGTTGACATGGGCCTACCTCTCAAGATTGTCTAGGTCTCTCTGGATGGATCCCATCCCTTCCAGCATTCTGAGCACACCACATGGCTTGGTGTCATCTGATGGTGCACTCAATCCACTGCCCATGTCCAACAGTAATGGACAAAGATGTTCAACAGCACCACCAAGATACACTTGTGTCAAGAGAGACTTGTCATGAAGATGTTTATAGCTGTAGATCCACAGAACCCGAGTGGTGACTCAGATTTTAATGTCCCCACAAATTACCAGGCAAGTTGTACACATCCACTACCTTCAAGAGTTTAGAAGGTTTCCATGGCAGCCTCAAGACTACTCTGTTAAGTCATTAGCAGGTTGGACCATAGCCCAGCAGTATCAGTATCATGCCATGCTAATGCCACTGGAACCACTCCAAGTCCTGCTGCAGGCACAGGAGAGGACATGAAAGGGAATGAGAGAGAAAAATGGGAGTATTTTATATTAAAAAGCTATCAAGAAAAGAAAAGACCACCAAAATATGATGAAAAGATTTGGGAGAGAAATAGAAGACAGAAAGTTAACAAGACCTTGAAGAGACAAAGGGAAAGAAAAGCAGACACATTTCCCTTCTCTTAACATTCCAATGGAAAATGTTTTGCTCAGATTTCAGTGTTTTGTTGCAGTGGTTTTGCAGCCAAACTGTTGCACTACTGAGCTACAATAGAGATGCTGAATGTAAAATAGATTTAATTGTCCTGGGTTAATGAAAACCAAAATGTTAATGGATTTAACCATTTCTTTTTACTGCAATATTTCTTTGTGGGTACCTCAGTGTTTCTGTGATAGATAATTAACACATACCCTGAAAGACTAAATTTCACTCTATAAAGTTCTGAATATGCTGTTACTTTAATTTCAATTACTTCAGCCTCAGCTTGTTACAAAATTATCATTTCAACACTTAATTCAGAACATACTTTTGAATTTATATCATTGTATTTATCAGTTTAATTTAGTTATGACTTCTTGGCTACTCTTCTTTAGAATTTACACCTATATAATGTCAATACCTGGACTGCTGGAACTGAATGAAGTGGGGTTTTTGGGGTGTGTGTGGGTTTTTTGGTTGTCTTTTTGTTTTAGGTTTTTTGTGTTTGTTTGGGGTTTTTTGTTAACTGGTCTCTCTTTACAGAACAAACCCACAGGCTTCTGGAGCAATTGCAAGGTTACCTTCAGCCTATCAGGGTAATATAGAAATAATTCACTGTCAAAACCTATATACAACAGATTTTAACATGTGAAGATTAGTAAAGTTCAGATTTGTCTGGATCAAGGCAGATGAGATTTAGTGGTTTAGCCCTGACAGTGTTTGGATGAGATACCCCCCCACAAGCTGGGTCACAACACACTGAGTGGTTGTATTGATTTCATGATAGCTGGATTTGTGAGATCTGACCTTTATTGACTGATGGAGTCCTAAACAAAAATAATCACCAAATTTCTGCTAACAAACTTGCTTTTCTTAGTTACCAGTCCTGGGACTGGTTAAGTCCCTGAATAAAGGGAATCCTTGGAACAGAAATTAAAAAACTACTGAAATTATTAGTCATACAGAAAATACCTCACTAATAAATGCTGTGATTTATTGGACTCTCTTAAACACACCTACAATTGACTCCTGCAGGGTGTGAAAGTCTGCTTTTGGGTTGTTTTTAAATACCTATTATCTGACACAACTATCACAGCAGCTACTTCCTGCCTTCCAACTCCTTACAACACTGTTTTGTTTCCACCACACTCCACACATGTTAACAGAAATGGTTTGAAAATCAAATGTAACTGAACATGACTCAATTAAAAACCCAAAGAGTAAACCCACTGATGGTGTACCTTGGGGGTGCTTCCTTTAATGAACTTTTTGATTGAAGACAACAAGCCAGTCTCATTTTTCTGTGGTTTTCCCCCACCAACAGGTAGGCTCTCTTCCACCTCTGAATGTTTCCTCTTTGCCCTCAGAGCACGTTGTGGGTGGATTGGATTCGACTGCTGAGAAGCTTTCCGCGTTCTCAGCCTCATCTTCATGGGTAGCACATGTAAAGCTAGAAAAGGAAGAAAAGCCAAGAATATTTAGTCATTGAAGAAATAAATTAAAGCTTCAGATCATGAATTCAAAAAAAAATTATAGAATGCTGACAGCATTCTGATGCACTGAGATTTAAAAATCTAGATACATATGGCTTAATTTACATCAAAGAAGAGCTATTTGAGTTAAAGCCTAACACTGGCAGAAGAACAAATGAACATGAGCTGGCCATGGACACATTTTACCAGTAGATCAATGAGGTTTTTGCATTGCCTTCCAATCTGAGGGGCAGGAACATAAAATCTACCTGCTTTTTAGGATGAAAAGGGTTGTACGGTGCCTGGTGCCTCCAGCATCCAATGACTAGACTCAATGATGTAGGCAGTCCTTTCCAGCTCTGTGCTCCTCACAGTGCTTCATTTTAAAGCTCTGCATTAAATTTAGGATCAGGCATAAATCTAAATTTCCTGTCAAGTGTTTGCAGAAGAAGAAATCATAAATGAGACTCTGCATTCAACATGGGTGAGGCTACAGCAGCTCAACAAAAGAACCCAAGATTGATCATCTATACAACTGTAGTTGGGAATAAGATTAGACCAGAGGAAGACTCACACAAGGGCAATACTTAGTAAAGCAGAGTTAAAGGCCATTGCAGGGAACATGTCCCATTTATCTCCGAGCTTCAGCTAGACTACTGGTCTAGTCAAATTGGTGCATCAACAGAGCTGCTGCTCTAGACTGAGGGATTGGCCTTCTTCAGCTGACTGATACTCATACTTGGGTTGATTTCAGTGGGAATACTTGTGCTCAAAATGATGCATTTACTGGACCAGGAGCAGAATAAGGAAGCAGCAAGAAATTCATCTGAGCTGTAATGCACAGCAATATTGGTAAGAAAGTAATCTGCATTTCCTAGCTGAAGCCATGACAAAAAAGCATTTATATTAAAGGAAAACATCTGCTTGTCACCAAAGGAATCAGTAGCTGCTCTTCTGAAGTTCATTTGCCATGTGTCTTATTGCTGAGTGGACAGAATAAATAATCTAGAACATCTAAAATATCAATAATGTCAAAAGAGCTACCTTGTTTAGGAAGAGATGATGGTGACACTGGTATCATTCACAGATACAGGAATACTGAGATAGTATTTTTAGGACAGTTGCATTTGTTCACAGCTAGATACATCTCAAATGAAAGATGTTCCAGCTAATGAAGAATAACCTAACCACTGACCCTGTTTTCAGAAGGCTTAGCAAGAAAAGTACTCAACTGGTATTGTCAAGAGTGAAATATTTTAGCTACATGCAATATTTGTTTTAACTGCCAGCAAACATGGGAATAAGATTAGACCAGAGGAAGGCTCTTCAGACCTACACATCCAACATCTTCCAACAGTGGTTAATACAACAACTGCTTATAGACAGGAAGAGAACAAGTCCAGACTCTGAAATTCTTTTCTGTTGAAGGGAAGACAACAGAAACTGGATCCTAAAATCACACAAGGTGGTTCCCTGGAATCTTGCTCCCTCTAGTAATAGCAGCACTAAAACTCCCAGCCCAGGAGAGTATCCATTCCTTTGGAATATTTACAATAAAACTTGTATTTTGTTTAAAAGAATCTACTGGATGTGGAAAAAAGTAACTCTCTCTGAAATAATCAAAAAATCCCCCAAGATTTTAATCCAATTTTCTTCCATTTCTAATGGCCAGGAGGAGGGGCAAGGATAAAAACAACTCTTACACAAAGACCTAGAAGAAACATTTCTGCTATCAAAACTTGCATCTTGACTTTTCCTTTCTACAAACTGCTGGGTATGATTTATAGTGGGAAGGATCCACAACAACAAATACATTGTACTTCTGTACAAATTAGGAGGATCTTATTATAAAATAGAAGAAGCTATCAAACATCAATTGATAAGATGGTCAAAAGATACCTTAAAACATGCAATGTGTTCTCCCTTCAGAAATACTGAGGAAAGCATTGTTTTTAACCAATATTGTGTGGATTAACTTATGTACTTGAAGTTAGTCTGACTTCCCAAACTCACATTATCTTAAGCAGCTGAAAAAAAGAACAAATACATTTCAGATTTCTCAGTGCTCTTGTATGTGGGAGATGAACTCATTCACAGTCCTAGCAGGAAAGGTCACCACTAAACCATGTCCCTCAGCATCACATCTCCAGGACTCTGAAAACCCTCCAGGGATGGTGGTGACTCTACCACTGCCCTGGGTAGCCTGATGTAGGCTTTGACTGCCTTTTGGGGGAAGAAATCATTCCTCATGTCCAACCTGAACCTCCCCTGGTGCAACTTGAGGCTGTTTTATCTTGTCCTGTTACTTGTTCCTTGGGAGAAGAGACCAACCCTGACCTCACTCCAACCTCCTGTCAGGGAGCTACAGAGAGTGAGAAGGTCTCCCCTGAGCCTCCTCTTCTCCATGCTAACCAACCCCAGCACCCTCAGCTGCTCCTCACAACACTTGTGCTCTAGACCCTTCAGCAGCTCCCTTGCCCTTCTCTGGGCACACTCCAGTACCTCAATGTCTTCCTTGCAGCGAGGAGCCCAAAACTGACCCCAGGATTCCAGGTGTGGCTTCCCCAGTACCCAGTACAGGAGGACAATCCCTGCCCTAGCCCTGCTGCCACACTAGTGCTGATCCAAAACTGGATGCTGTTGGCTTTCTTGGCCACCTGGGCACACTCTGCTAGCTCATCTAATTTGCTCATCCAATTTGCAATTGGACTTTATAAACCAGGTGCTGGTGAGCAATGGGAGGTGCCTGTCCCTTTCCTGGGCAGGAATTAAACATGACTGTACTAAACCCTAGTGTGTGTCAAAAGGAATTGGAGGCACAGCATGGAAAGAAGACTGACACTAGTGAAATTCCAATTTTCTACAAGTCACCTGATTTTTCTAGAACTGAAACAACTATTAGGCAGACAAAAGAGGAACCAATTTAATGTTTGTGAGTACGCATTTCTCTGGCAAGGAATCATTCAACTCCTCTCTACACTACTGCTGGAGAGTTCTTTGGCTCATTTCACACCCCAGCTATCAAGCCTGGGGTTAAAAATATCTCTAGTGGACTTAGCAACAGTTACCTCCAATCCTCTCAGTGACAGAAGTTTCCTACCCCTTCATACATTCGGCAGCAGACTTTTCACTTGAATTAATCTTGCATTTCTCTTCCCAAACAAGCATAAACCAGACTGCAAACCTCCACATGCTCTCTCAGTCAAAACAATCAAGTCCAAACCTGTAGGTGGATTTCCTTCCGAGCCTGCCTTTATCACCCAGCGGGTACCCGAGTCCCTCCCGTGGCCAGGTTGGGGCAGAACTGCCCGAGGCTGTGCCAGGGAGCTTCAGAGAGCACGAGGTGGAGCAGTCGGCTTCCTGGGATATCACCCTCAGCAATCCTAAGCAGTTCCTGCACTTTCATTCTCTTTTTCAGCAGATTCAGGAGCTTGCAGCTCAAAAATCCTCTCTCTGTGCAACAGGGTAATTCCTCCTCGGCATGAAAAGTTAATGCTGGAGTATTAGTGCAACATCATGAACCCAAAGTCAGGTAAATACACTAACAGCAAATGTAGCAAACATTTCAAGAGCCAAAACATGTTTCTGCACCATGTACAGGTCATGTTTTCAACTCTCAAAACCCTTGCCTGTGTTCAATTCCTTCCACATTTATAATAAACGCAGAAAGTGGCAGGAGGGAGGAAAAACCTCAGTTTTTTAAAGGAGAAATAGATTGCAAAGAGGAGACTACATGGAATTCTCATTAAGCAATTTGAGGCAGGAAAAGAAGAAATGAAGGAGCTATTGAGAAGCAGCAGCCAAAGAAGCTACAGCTGCACTAAATCCCATTTTCCTGAGTCCCCACACACTAAGCTGTTAGGCTCACACCACCCTGGGAGTGCTGCTGGGATTTCATGGCACGGGGACACTGTACCTACAGGAACAAAATTCCTCTGAATGACTCACATGGCTAAATAAGAGCATTCTTCTGTGAAATCTTCTGTTGGGGATGATTTATTTCCCCACTACATACCATACTCTTGTTTTATCTCTTTTTCCCCAAAACTATTAAAAGAAAAAAAAAAATGAGGTGAGGCACATGTAATTACAGGGTTCCAGGATTTTGCATACAGGAGAAAGTTTAAGAGGGTAGAAGAACAATAGTGATGAACAATAGGAGGAGGTAACTGACAAGGACATGCAAAATGATCGCATTGAGCGATTTCTGCACTGCCTTTGGCATGGAGCTGCCTCCTCTCAGAGCTACATATTCCAGCTCTGAACTCCAGAAGAGCTCCAGGGGGTTAAGACAACCTAACTCACTTCAGGAGGGTACCTTGGTGACTGACAGGAACAAATTGGGTGAACATTGTTGTATTTCTTTCTTTGTTTTTCTTCTATCTCATCAAGCTTCTTCCCTTGATCTCAGGGAGTGTCATCTGCTTCCCAACACCAGCCAGGGAATGTACAGCTAGCCAGAGTCTATGAACCTACCTGGCCATCTCTATGGTGTGGGGAAACAAAGTGAGCTTTTCCTAGGGGGTGAGGTAGTGAGAGAAAAGACAGAACTTGTGTCAAATAAAGAATCATAAAATGTTTAGGTTGGAAAAGACCTTTCAGATCATCAAGTCCAACTGGTAACCTAACACTGCCAGGTCACCACTAAACCATGTCCCTCAGCACATCTACGTGCTCAGTTCCCTCAGCTGCTCCTCAACACTTGTGCTCTAGATCCTTCACCACTTTCCTTGCCCTTCTCCAGACACTCTCCAGCACCTCAATGTCCTTCTTGCAGTGAGGAGCCCAAAACTGACCCCAGGATTCCAGGTGTGACCTCCCCAGTACCCAGTCCAGGAGGACAATCCCTGCCCTAGCCCTGCTGCCACACTAGTGCTGATCCAGAACTGGATGCTGTTGGCCTTCTTGGCCACCAGGGCACACTCTACTAGCTCATCTTCAGCTGCTATCAAACAACAGCCCCAGGTCTTTTTCCACCGGGCAGCTTTCCAGCCACTCTGATGAGATCCTCAACATTTATTTTACTCAACAGAGCTTCTGATTTTACTATTAATCAGAGATTATATTCACCTCTGACTGTGGACACAGCCTGTGAGTTGACAAACTTTTTTTTTTTTTAGCTGCCACAGTACCCCTCCCTCCAAACAACAGAAGTCAGCCAAAACTCACTCCCTTCCAGAGGAACTGAGCCCATACATTAGTTTTGGCCATCACAGAGCGAGTATGAAAACCTCACACAGCAAAACAAAGTGTACTGAAAAATTCATGGAATAGATCCAGTTTTAACAACCACAGTATTCTTCCTTCATTACTTCCAGAGCCTTTCTTGAAACATATCTTGCACAAAGCCAAGAAAGGCAGTGCATGCTTTTGGGGTGAGATGAATATGTGACCAACACACACAAAACTGTGAACTGTCACCAATTTAACAGCTGTGACAACTGATGCCTTGGTTTGAATTTGGGAGCTACCAGGGGCAGGTTTACTGTCCTGCCATCAACTAGTGCAGATAATGTCCTCAATTCCAGGGCTGACCTGCTGGAAAACACCTCTACAGAGAAGGAACTGATCGCAAGTTCACCATGAGTGCCCTTGTGGCCAAGAAGGCCAATGGTCTACTGGGTTCCATGAAGAGAAGCATTGCCAGCAGGTCAAAGGAGGATCACCTCCCCCTGTACTCTGCCCTAGTGAGGTCACATCTGGAGTCCTGGGTCCAGTTCTGTGCTCCCAGTTTAAGAGACAGACATAGAGCTCCTGGAGCAAGTTCAACAGAGAGCTACAAAGATGATGAGGGGGCTGGAGTATCAGCCTTCTGAGCAAAGGCTGAGGGAGCTGGGCTTGTTTAGCCTGCAGAAGAACAGGCTGAGAGAGGACCTTATCAATGGATAGATGTATCTGAAGGGAGGGTGGCAAGAGGATGGAGTCAAGCTCTTCTCAATAGTGCCAAGCAATAGGACATGAGGCAATGGGCACAAACTAGACCCCAGGAGTTTCACCTAAACATGAGGAAGAACTTTTTTCCTGTAAGGGTGACTGAGCAGTGGACCAGGTTGCCCAGAGAGGTTGTGGAGTCTCCTTCTGTGGCCTGGACACAATTCTGAGTAATGTGCTCTAGGGTGACCCTGCTGGAGCAGGGAGGTTGGATTAGATGACCTCTGGTGGTCCCTTCTAACCTTAACCATTGTGGGATTGTGATGCATTTCTTTCAAAACTTCCCATACATACAAGCTGGGTTACAGCAGGCAGCTCCACAGAAACAGGACCCAAGAACAAATATTTTCTTCAGTTTCATTTTAAAAAACTAATACCAGTCATATTTTGTCAGCACATTTCATTACTGTGATGTGACCCAGATTTCAAGTATGAAGAAACATCCCAATGAGGAGATGTGTTCATTGAGCTGGCCCAGTTCCATTCACAAAGAATTAGAGATGCTTCCAAGAAACCTAAGATCTTATGCCCACCTACAAAGAGGCCCAAGTGACCAGGGGAGAAGGACAAGAAGTTGGTAAAGCCTATGTCTAGTGGGGAGAGAGAACTATGGGACCAAAGATCAGCCCAATGCAGTGATATACCTGCCTGGACTCACAACAAAGCCAAGGAGAATCACTCCTAAAGTCTTTCATCCAGACAGGTCCCAAAGCACTTGACAGACTTCAAGGAAATGCTTTTACTTCAAAGATGTTAAGACTTTTCCTCCTCAAAGACTCTTGGCCTTTCTTTAACCAATTTCTTCTCCTTCCTTTGAAAATTACAGCAATTTCATGTGATTCCAGCTGAAGTGTTCAAATTTTGCAATATACTGTATTATTTGTCACTCTTCTCAAATCTTCAAGTGTTTTTTGCAACTGCCTCCTAGAAAGACAACTCTTAACTCCTAGTTCCTAAGTCATGCCTCCAAGAAGTCTGGAGGCAATGCTAGTGTAGTGCAGGTCAAAGCAGTGTAAGTCAGTAACTCCAAAACCCAGAAAAACACACAATATTGACTATTTAAATGTTGCTGATGAAATCTGGATGAATGTATAAAAGCCCACAAGTCCCATCAAAACAACAGCCACCAGCTGGAACTACCAAAGACACAATGCAAACAGCACCTCTAAACACTCCTTGTTTTGCTGAAAGAACATTTTCTCCTCCTCCAGATCTTTCAGGTTACTAAATCATCTCCATCTAAAATAAAATCACGCTCAAAACCCCTGGGCTTCAGTCCCTTACTTGTAACCATGTTCCCTCAGTACCTCTGCCCTGAGCTCACACAGTTGTTCTCTACTCCCAAAGCTTACGCATCTCTCCTAAAAGAAGTATTTTCTTAGCAAGCTTTTGCCAAAGAATGAAGGCTTTTTTTGCAATTGGCCTCAACACAAGGTAGATTTTTACTTACTTCCTTTTTCTGCTCTAGTAATCATATTTCCCAGCACCATTGTTTCGTCACTGCTTTGCTACTAAGGTTTTGTTTTGATTATACTACATGTATTGGGAACTGAAAGTTTATTCCCTCCTGGCCAAGACATTTTTCTCTTTGAGACTGCGGGTACAAGCTTGTAATGAATTCAGTCCTTTCAGTTTGGGTCAGACAACTAACCACAAAGGAAAAGGGAGAGCTGGGCTAACCAAGGAAAGGTTAATCTCAGAACAGAACCCCAAAATCTGCTGCTGAAAGAACATACTATTTACAATCTCTGCTGTTGCCAAGACAAGAATTTGACATTAGTCATCTTCAGATATTGTGAAGCTCACCAAGAGCTGAGATGTTTTCAAACAGAAGTTCGCAGGGTTGGAGTTCTAGAGGAGCAGATAAATTCCACTAGAACCAGCACTGCTCCTGTGGAGATCCTGGGTCACACCAGCTGTCTTCAGACATATTAGGCTCTCCGGACATTTAATCCATGCTGTTAGGCACACAGGGAGCCTATTTTTGGAAGTCATCTCCCTCTTGTTACAACTCGTGGTATAGAGAGGTTGCTAAACACTTCCTGAACAGACCTTCCAGGATGTTGTCTGACCACAAAAAAATCTTAATGAGTTGCTCTTTTTAATTGTTCACCTCATCCATATTAGTTATCTTTTAAATTTAACAACCAACCAACACCACCACCACATAAGAATCCAGAAGATTAATAAACCCAAGTAAATCTTTGTTGGGACTCCGGAGTAACTCCTATGTTTGTTATGAGAAGCTAATCATTTCTGCAAGGTCTCCACAAACAGGAGAGGTGCATTTTGCTTAACTTCACCAGAAGACCTAATCTTGCTCTACTTCACTTAATCTTCCTGGGGGATCAAAACCACAGGCACATATTCCACAGGACTTTGTCAGGTTGCTATCTTTTCAAAGGCTAGATAAGGGTTTTGGTTGCTCTTTTGGCCTTAAAAATAGCAGACTATTTTTATTGCAGGATAAAACCCTTTTTAAATGATAATAGGATTTTTATTGCCCTGGAAAACATGTTTCCTTTGTGCTCTACATGGCTTCAAAACCTTGAAAGAGTTTAAACTGTGCCCTCTGCCTTGTAAGGGGCTGCTCTGCTGCTCTTCTCACACCCAGCTTTCCTGGTTTAAAAATAAAACAAATCAACCAACTCTGTAGTTAAAAAAAGGGGGGAAATGCCACCACAGGCAAGATTGTCACTGTCCAGAGGAATTCTAAAGGGAACATTTGCCTTCACACATGACTTTTTCACAGCCCATTCTGGCCTATTTCTTACAGGGAGAACTTCCTTCTTACAAATTGCAGTCTCTGAGATTAATTTGCTCATTAATTTGCTTCAAAAATCCACAAGAAAAAGCAAACCTCATAGGTTACTCAGTGGAAATTTACAGGAAGTTTCTGGTCAGTATATACTTTGTATTATTGGAACAAAAACAGCAACAAAAGTTTTGTAAGCCCAAACTGAACATTCTAATGTTTCCATTCCTCTTTGGTTCACTGATTTATTCCCCAACCTCACTGCCTCCAGGTTGGTCTTGCATATCTGCCACTTCCAAATGTGGAAGATATAATGAAATGATAACTTTATGACTGTGAATAACAGATATGACTCTGGAAACACAGGGAATGGCTCTGCTGAGTGAGAAGATAGTGTTTGTCTAGAGGAAAGCTTATGGCTGTGAAGGTAGGAGCTCTAGAACTACTAACACTACTGTTGCTGATGCTGCATGGTAGATGTTTACAGTTTAGTTCAGCTTTTTGGTATTCCTGGCAATCCAGAGACCTCTGAGTCAGAGAAAAGGGAGGTTGGTTGCACATCTGTATCATGGGGCATGGATTGACATGCTGCACTAGGAAATCTGCATGGAATAGAGGTGGTTGAAGTCCACTCATCGCCACAACTGACCCTTCTAGCTGTAACTCTGTATTTTGAAACAGAGAAAGCCCCAAGAACAAAAGATGCTGACATCAGCTGTGAGTTTACACAGTTGTTGGGTTGTTTTCCAATCATTCCCCAGTACTAGGAACAAACCAGCCTCTTCATTGGGAATCCCAGAGTAGGAAAGGGCCATGCCATGCCCCAAACCAATGCAAGTCTTCTTGACAGTGATTGATTTATTACATCACAAAGCACTTATGTTATAATTTGGGGCAACTTCCCAGACACTAAGGAGACCCAGTTTAGCTTAAATACACAAACAAGTTAACTTAAATCCTTGGAAGACAGTTAGTTGTCATCTTTGGGCCATAAAGTAGATAACAGAGCACACAATACTTTTCACTTGAAGTGCTGAAGAAACAGTTTAGCAAAATCATAGAAGCATAGAATAGTTTGGGTTGGAAGGGACCCAAAAGATCATCTGGTTCCAACCCTCTGAAGCGGCCAGGATGCCACCCACTAGACCAGGTTGCCCAGGGCCCATCCAACACTGGCAGGGATGGAGCATCCCCAGCTTCTCTGGACAACCTGGTCCAGTGCCTCACCACCCTCTGAGTAAAGTATTTCTTCCCAAGTCATGGAAGAGTATTCTTGATACTTATAAACGTTTGAAAGAAAATGAAAGGAATACTTTCTAATGGCCACAGCTCCTTCCTCTCCACCCCTTCCAGCTCAACAGGTACTTTTTCATTGTGCAGGAGGACTGAGGCAGGGGGAGGAGGGAAGAAGAGGCAGCCTGTAGTTCAGTGATGTTTCCTCTGATGGTCAAGTCAAGCTAAGGCGCCACTCATTCCTCCAGTGACTTTGCCATTTGCTGCCTTTCAGCATGGAGCTGCAAGAGGTTAGTTTTTGCTGAGCAGCTGGCTCAGGGAGTTGCAGCCTCCTCCCCTTCTCCAGCACAGCTCACTCCCACCCCATGGGCTGCAGCTCCCTGACAAGCTAAGCCCCTTGAAATGCTGTCACACTCCCCTACCCTCCCCGAGGCTCCTCTGGCACTCCCTAACCCACCCCTTAGCCATATTTTTAGGCCTGCTTAGTATAAGGAAACGTTTCAACACAGAATGACAGGAACAAGGGCTGGAATCAAAACATCCAGCTCCTGGCAGGGGAAAGGACAGCAACAGTAGGAAAGCAGCAAGGCCAGGGCACAGGGTTAAAGCACTGCACCATGATCACCTAACTAACCCAAGCGCTCAGCTGTCTGCATGCTCTCAGGCAGCCGCAGGGCTATCTCTGTTCTCTTGGTGCATGCTCTCAAAGCACTGCACAGGAGAGAACTGTTCCCTACAGACAGGGCACAGGAGGTCACCCTGGTTTGGAGGAAGAGAGCTTAGCTGGGAGGATGGAACCTGTGTCACTTTGCTTGCTCTCAAGGCCAAGGAACACATGAGGGTCAGTGGGACTAGAGCAGCCCAGAGGCTGTTCTGAGCTGCTGGGGAACCACAGCCTCAGCTGCTCCAGTATCAACTGGGAGGCTGCTTTTTTGATGTTGATGGGATCACTGAAACTATTCAGGTTTAAACTTTTCTGGAACAAAGACTATCCAGTCACTATTTTTTAAAGCAACAGTATTTTCTGTCATGGGGTTCATTTTCTTGTTGTGCTTTTTGATGGGCTGTGTTCTTTAGCATAAGTATTGATAAGCTTTTTCTAGACCAGCCTTGTTTCTAGAGAAAATAAGGCTTATACAATTGTCCTGTCCATAACTGTCTGTATGCCTGTCAGTCCTTTCCTAGTAAATACACAACCCACTGACTAACACCAACCCAATTTCACAGGAAGTTTGATGTTTCTCTCCCTCTAAGTTTCCACAAGTTTTCTGAAAAACAAAAGCTCCATAGATAAGACAGACCCTTTTAAGCAATCCCTAAGCCAAAATCAGCTACAGCCCAGCCCTGACCCCACATCCACTCTGGTTACAGAGGGACACACTCCTCTTGTCTCCTTTCCTAGCCTCCCTCTGCTCCTCAGCAAGCAGTGAATACTTGCAGCCCAGCCAGCAAGCAAGCCCAGCACAGGTACTTCAGGCACCAGGAGAGAAAGCAAAGAGGAGGAGCTCCGACAGGAGGTGGGGTACTCCAGATACTGTGGATAAAGAGTCTGGAGGTATTAAATGAGAGGAGAGGACCGGAAGGCACAAAAACATGAGTCTGTGAGGAAACAGACTCTATCTACTCTGCTGTTCAAGAAACTACCTAAAACTGAGCAGACTGTTTGAGCTTGCACTCACAATTATCTCTTATTTATGACACTTATAGTATGACAATAAAATAACTCAGAGTCTGAAGAAAAATGCTAAGCACACCATCCATGCAAATGGTGGACAACTTTTGTCCCTGAGCACTCCAGGGGATCTAAGCTACAGAGGAATATTTAAACCCCTGCATATTAAAATCGGGGGGAAGTAGTAAACACAAGATCTCCTCCTCATCCTATCAGCATCCTACATGCTATAAAACAGAACTTAGTTTTTTAAACTCTGAGCATAGAGGAGAAGCCAAGTCCACTCAGACTAGTTTAAACACCCATCTATTGCAACCTTTGTGGAACAGCAGATGAGAAGTGTCCATCTAGCCACAGGGAAAAGAGCAGAGCTGAGCTATGAACTCAAGTACCAGGTGAAAAAGCATCATTCAGAAGACCTTCAGAAATCTCTGTACAGATTTTATGCGATTTGCTTCTATCCTCTGATGGTTGACTGAAGGCTCTTAACTCTTTTACAGCCTCTTCACACCACATTTCTTTCTGTCAGCTACCCTGTGCTTCTTGGTTCTTTCACAAGGAGCTTACTCAACCCAAATGCAAGCTTTAGGTACCTTCTGCCCTCTCCTATGGCAAAATATTGCTTAACATAAATCTGCAGCAGGGTTTTAGTTGGGATCTAATGTGAGCTTTTGTCAGCTCACACAACACAGCAGTCTCAGAGCACAGCAACTAGAATCCTCTGAGCAACACTGAACTAGAAGACACACTTCAACCACTAAAGGAGAGTCTCCTCTAACCTTACAGCATCTAAACTACAAGCAAATGGAATATACAAAAGGAGAAAGAGCAAATAGCAATCTTCTTGAAATAATTCTGAAGGCACGGGCCACTGATGACAAATGTTTATTCTAATCTGAAACTATTTTATGGTTAGGAGCCTATTATGTTAATTGACTCCAGGACATTTTTATGGTAACTATTCATCTTTGAGACTGAGCATTATCAAACATTTCCAGGTATAGAATAAACCAATCTACTATCAAAAGAGAATTAGCTTCAAGTAAGTTCAACAGGGTAATTAATCATAACAATTAAGCCTGGCACCTCTTCACCTGTGTGTATCTACACAGCCCATTTTTCCACCTGAGCTCTCAAAGACTTCTCTCTCCTCAGAGTGCCAGTATGCTTTCTAGTCCCTAAGCAACACAAACCCAAGGAACTCTAAAACCAGTAATGACAGTTGTTTAAGAATATCACTTCAGCTACACTGAAGTCTTCAAACATTTCCTCCAAATCTATAGTTTTAAGAACATAAATTAAATATATCAAGATCCCACTAATTTTTCTTCTTTAACATTCATCAATTCTGCCTTCATAAGCAAAATAAATGAGCTTCTCCAAGCATATTTAAATTGATTTAATTACAACTGCTTGGTCTTGACAAGAGTTTAAGGTGTCAAATAAACTGAGCTAGGTAATTCAATCAAATACACCATATTTAAATCTGGTATTCAAGGAACTCTTAAGTACCTTTAATGTTCTTGTAGATAGAAATATCTATCTACAAACCACCTCCTTCACTACTTGCATGCTTCCCCCCCACCCCAAAAACAAACCTTAAAGCTTCAGTTCTTACCATGCTTCTTCTTGTCAAACACAGAAGTACAATTGTTGCCCATTGTCTACTAATAACCAGATTTCTCTTTTCCTCTTTCTTTCCTTCTTCACTTCTGAGAGAAGTTCCTCTTCAGCAGCTCTCAGACAAACACACAGGGCTGCACCACGAGCAGGGTGTCACCCTTAGCCACACTTCCCAAAGAAAATGAGCTCAGCCCTCACCTATAGGATTTATCTCCCTCCCAGGTGATGGATGGGAATCAGGTGACCAGGCATCACACAACAGCCCAAAGGCATTATTTCCTATAAAAGGAAGTCTGCTGCACCTAAATGAGCTCCCCTAGGATTGTAAAAGGAGATAAGTACCTGGGAAAGGGAGAAAAGAGAAGCAACTTAGGGAGTGTTATCTCATCTGAAAACGGTACTGGAAAAGAAGGGAGGACAAAGCAGACTACAGCACCCAGCTGTTTCCTCATGCCTTCCTGAAACAGGGAATGCTTCAAAACCACCACCTCTGAGAGGTGAACTACACACCAAAGAGCCTAGAGGAGACTACAACAGATGAAGCAAAATCCAACCACAGGGGGTAAGAAATAAATATACCTGTATTAGACTGCTTCACACCTTCAGCCCCTGTACATGAAACAGAAGATACTGAGTACTTGAAGCTCTATCTAGAACTTCATTTCATTACATTCACTTCTAGGAAACCTCTGTTAGACTGTGCCTAAACCAGAAGCTTTACTGGAGCAATACTGCCTGTTAGAAAAAGGAAAGGGAAATGCTGCTTTTCCCTAGTCAAAGATAGCCACAGCAACAAGCCTCCCGGTAAGTGCAAATGCAACTGGTGTTGGTAAAAGGAACCCCTTGGTGTGGGAGTTTTACCACTAACCAGGCTGGGATTGCTGTGCCAGTGAAGTCCTTGTGGTATAGTCTAATCCTTAGATTGAATTACCTACCTTCCTCTAATTACCACCTCCTAAAATATAGGGTGAACCAAAGCAATCATGTTTTAGAATGGCCTAAAGTAAACTGAGTTGAGATTTAGACCAAATCAATGCAGCCAAAGCTAAATTGCTTAGAACAAGTGCTCTGATTTGATCTGAGTTCCTGTTCATTTATTAACTTAAATTAGCTATTCCTAAACTTAGCCTAAATAAGGACAGTTTCCTTTTCTTTCAGATGAGCCTTCAAGGATGCTAACATGCCCTCCAGAATCACCTTCCCAGCCTTACTCTGCTGATAATGACACTCCTGCTGGGCTGCTGCTGTGTGTGTTTATATATATGAAATAAAGTCATTCATTTACAGGTAAATTCTAATCCAAATGGTTTAGAGGCTTAGCTTTTTTTTTCTCCTACTCACACTTGGTGTAGCAGCAATGGAGAGTAGGATATATGTTTTAACATTGTGCTGCTTTAAGTAGGCAGAGCTTATTTTCCAGATGCTGTGGAGCTAACAGCTCCTTTTAGTTAAACTTATTTTCATTATAATGTTACACTTAAAGTTACAACTGCTACAATAAATATTATGAATTCAAAGCTAAAAAGTATTTTATGCCTTCTAACTAGATTCCTCACCCAACAAGAAGAAATGCTGAATTCAGACAGGAGCTAGGACTGTTAGGGATAACTTCTGTCTCTTTTACATGCCACTCCAGTATTCTCATCACTTAAAGGACAGAGGACCCTCATGAGATCTAAAGCAACAGCTACCTAGCTTCCTAAACCTTCGCTTTAGGGTTATTTTGAGCTAGATGCATAGAAATGTGATTGATGGGGTTGGACTTAACAAAATTCCTCCCTAGGGAGCTGTAGTTTTTATGTCACAACACAGCAGAGATCAGTGTGGATGCTGAGTTCATCCCATCCACCAGCAGCTGCACGTTTCCTTCCCCTTGGCTTGTCCACACATCTCACTATGATCATAAAGACTGATAGGGAAACTGAGGCAACAATGCAGATAGGTCAGATCATCTGACAGTGCTGGCCAAGGTGAAAATACACTTCAGGCTGATACTCAGCTACCAGACTGTCCTGACAAGTGTTTTTCTTGGTGTGATGAAAGAACTTCCTATTTTCTGTAGTTAAAAGGACCATAATCACAGTAATTACTGAAACTGATCTGATTGGGAACTAATCTATTTAGAAGTTAAGACTGCCAACTGGGAAGCAACTATCCAACCTCTGAAGCTTGATTGCTTTACATCTGGATGATTCCACACTTCATTTTTCAAGTGCTACTGAAAATGTCTTCACCTGTGAATGTAAAATATTTATTTCTTCTCAAATACTCAAGAATGGCTATCCAGGCAACTCAACAGGCAAACACCATGTTCTGCTGGCTCTCAAGTATCTAAGTGTGTGCAGCTTCTTCCTCTATGCCACCAGAAATGCCATGCTGCACTCCAGCAAACAAACTGATGTTTCAAGCACCCCACAGGAACCCACACTGCCCAATTCCTTGCCCCAGACATCTCTGCTTTTAAACACACTGGGAAGGAGCTCACTGATTCCTTCCTGGATCAGAGCAGGGTCAGTCAATATAAACAGCCTGCCTGCCCCCCCCCACCCCCACCCCCAAATGTAATCCAGTATGGATTGGATTAATCAACTATGCACTTACAGAGCATATTTGCATTTTTGGAAGGCTTAACTGGGATGTAAAAACATCAAATGAACTCTTCATATAAAGTAGATGAAAAACAATCTTCCCTTTAAAATTTGCAAGAGATTGGTGCCAACACTTCAGTGGTAATGTAAGCTGCCAGCTAACAGAAGAATTTCATTCAGACTGAGTCCTTTACTTTCTGGACTAGTACAAGTAAGAACCACGGTATCTGATCTACTCGTAGGAATCAATCAGGCACTTGTCTGAGGGGAATGTTCCTCAAAAAGTAAGGATGCAGTAACAAGGGGAGTGTGGGAGGGGGACATGCCAACAGCCTTTTAAATCTGAGATAACCTTAATAGTCCTGCATTGATGTTATCCAAGTCCAAAAATCATGACAGAGAGGAACTGGATCCCCTAGGGAGACCAGGCTGAAAACACATGGATGGGGAAGAACTTGCAAAGGGTTTGAATAGGGAAAAGCTGCAAAGTCCTAAACTGGAAAAGGAAATTTTAGAGTTATACAATTACACTTGGCTTCAGCTGTGATCTTGAAATTATCATGATGATGTTCTGGAACTTCCAGTTACTCCTTCTAAAGGCAAGAAGTCTCAAGCTTCTGTCAGAGTATTCCTGTGTCCTAGAGATGCACATTAATTTTATATTTCTGCTGAATTCCAGCCCTAGATGACACAACCTGCTTTTACAGACCCACAGAACAGCTGAGCTTGGAAGGGAACTCTGGGGGTCATCTTCTCCAACCCCCTGCTCAAGCTTCTACCAAGACAGCTCAGTATACTTCCAGTATTGGGTCTTACAGAAATGTACAAATACTCCACGTTATTACTCCACTTACCCCTATGAAATTTTCTTCCACAGGAATGAAATGTTGGCATAGAAAACTGTCAGAAAAGAAAATGTGATTCTTAAAAGTCTTCTGCCAAGACTAATTTTGTTGGTGTCAACCTCAGCAGCATTATAGGTGATCGAAGAAAATAAAAGCCAATTCAGTATGGAAAAAACTTTGTGAGATGAAGATGAAGTTTCCTTCTGATTTCAGCAGAGTTTCTGGCTTTTTTTAACTGGTTAATGCTCTTCAACCTGCCCTCTTGTCAGGTTGGTGTGCTGGGCAATCAGCTAGGTGGGAGGAAGTGACCAACACATCTGAAGATGGAAAACCACCTTTAAATTATGAAAATGCATGCACTGCTCCAGCATGTGTGAAATGTTTACATCTTCAGAAAAATGACCTAACTGTACCATTAAATCTCTGGGACAGACTAACAAGAGAATTGTTTCTCTTATGGAAGAACTTTCTCAGATGAAACAGGAATGTCAGCTTCAGTGCAGACTCCACTGACTGGAACAGGATCAAGTCTTAACTAAGTTCCACACAATGTTTTCAGGGGAAAAGTGGAGAATGTTTGATGGAATTTAACTCTGGATTTGGCTTGCATCCTAGAACATATATCTTGTTATGAAAACTGCTGCAACACTTTTAAGTGGGCAAGCCACAAGTGTCCTCGGAGCTATCCAGTCAACTGGAAGTAACACAGGCAAAACCTCCTCAAGTAGGAAAGCTTGAAATTGGAAGGGGGGGAGGTGAGGGAGGGGCAAAAAAATCTTGGAATCATATCTGTTCTATAGAACTGTTTGCTTGTGCCTACAGCATGAAGTAGTTACAACTTGTTTTCTGCTATTGTCACAGATCCAATACATTACTGTAGCTAAATCATAATCTCTTCCTGCCTCAGTTCATCCATCTGTAAACCTGGTTTGCTAACTCTTACCTTAATGTGTCATGGGGCTTAATTAATAACACTTAGGGCTTTTAAGCCCTCTACAAACATTAACTACTTCTCTTAACAACTCTCCGAGGTATTATTATCCCCATTTTACTGATGGAGAAATGGCAAAAGAGCTTGTAACTTGCCCAAGGCAACAGAGTAATTGTAATATTTAGAGATCTTCTTCATGGACTACTGTATTGTAACAATGGAAACTTAACAAGAAAGGCAAAGTCAACAATCTGAAAATTACTTTGGAAGCCTATCATAAGCAACTGGAAGACTATGAAAACCTCCTACCAGAAACAAGAGGCTTGGGATCAGAACAAGTGCTACAATCATCATCACAGAGAGAAAGATCCTAGGCAGATCTAGGCTAGAGCTCACCAAAACACTCACAAAGAAATACTAAGTCCTGTTCTCTCGTGTGCTCCTAAGTACCACGGAATTGAGCAACAGGCTTGTACAGTACTTCTTAGTAACACAGCAGCGAGCAAATAATCAATGTGGTATGCAACATGCTACTACCTCACACCGCTTCCCACTACTGACAGGGAATGCCAATAACGGGATGAGATGGCGATGGACCCGCACGGTGCTGGCCGGGACATGACGGCCGCCTTCCTTCCTCCCCCCACCCCTCCTGCCCTCACAAGTGACAGCAGACAAAGTTGGTGTCCCTCCCCTCTGCCCAGCCGCGCTGACATCCTCCGCCGGTGCTAGTCCCCTGCCCGGGCATCCTCTGGGGCGACAGTCCCACGCTGTGTCACCCCTTTTCCCGGTGCCAGTGACAGGAACATCCAGCTCTGCCTCCCCGGAGACAACAACAGCCAGCAACAGGCGCGTCCTGCGCTCTCTCCCCGCGGGAGCCAGCCCCGGGCACGGCCCGCCCGTCTGTCCGGGATGCAGCCCGCCGAGATACGCCCCCCCTTGAGCCAGTCCCGGCCCGGGGATGGACCGCGACCCCCGCCCCGGCCCCAGCGCCCACCGCAGACCCGGGGGACCGGGACGGGACGGGGGGTGGCGAGCGGAGGAGCCTCCCCGCAGGCCTCGGCCTAGAGGGGGAGGCGAGGGGTGTCCGGGCGGGGGTGACAGCCGCGCCGCCCGCTCCTCTGGGAGGCAGGGGGCCGGCCCAGCAGGGCTGCGTCCCCGCTCCGGCGCGGCCGGGGCTGGCTGGCCTCCGCGGCCGGCCAAGGAGGGGAGGTGAGCGGGGAACGGACCGGGGTGTCTGGGTACGCAGCGGGGGCGCGAAGCCCCGGCGGGGGCGGGGGAAGGCGGAGAGCAGAGTCCCGCCGCGGAACAAGGCCCTGAGGGGAGGCTCCCGCCAGTCGCTCCGGTACGGCCACCCCCTTACCTCCCTATCTGATCCTGGGCTGGGACCCCCGCGCTGCCTCAGCCGCCGCCTCAGTTACCTTGCGGGTGCGGGGTGCCGAGGAGGCGGGGCCCCCGGTGTCCGTGTCCCCGGCGGCTGGACCGGGCCGAGCCGGGGCGGGCGCCGCTGTGTTTACACCGCCGC